>JAKOGI010002185.1:0-5000 GCA_029747015.1 Carnegiea gigantea
TATACATACATATACATACATACATATATATATTTCTATTGATATACTTTTTTTGGCTGCAATTATGGTTGATATGTTTTAGTAGGAAATATGGCATCGACCTTTGTTGTGTATTTTGGACTACAAAAGACTAAACAACATAAGCCCTCTTTGGCAAACCTTTTTTAGCCATTTGTATTAGCTATTTACATTACCTATTTGAATTAATTGTTTTCTTAAAAAAGTGTTTGGTAAAATTAACTATTTCTAAAAAAGACATTTTGATAAAACTTCATTTATGTCATTATTTCTAAATTAAATTTTAATTAAATATGATTTTTTAGTTACTGGTCATCTTATTTTCATTCGAAATAGTATTAAATTAACATCATATGTACAATGGCAAATTAACTTGAACCATAAAACCTTAATGTGTTACTAATTGTGCATAATTTTTATTCATTATTTATCTTGTTTTCTTTTCCACTTGTATGTACTTATGTGATGCTCACATCTTATATCATTGTTTTGTTATTTGTTAGATATAGTTTTTGTTATAAATTGAAATTTTGTGAAGTTGAAATGATTTGATATTCAATATATTCAATTTAGCGAATGGAATTTATATTACTACTAAAACGTTATTGGGACGTGGTACAATTTTTTCAAACTATTGGATAGTTACGTCATTTTTGTAGAAAACTCTTCCCTGAAAACTTATGGAAATAACTTTTTGAGAAAGAGTTGTTGAACCAAAACAACTCTTCTAACAACCTCTTAATACTTATTTTACTATTTTGACCAATAAGAACAAATAGAAATCCCCTAACCAAAAAAAAAAAAATCTTGTTTTCCTCAAAGAGCTGTTGTGGCCAAACGATTGTTATTACTCTAATACCACACCGCACGGTATACCAGTAGTGTGTCTCATATCTCTCCAATAATGGTTCCTTGAGAGTAACGAAATTGTACGGACGAAATCTCAGGGTATACCACCTCATACCTCTAGTCTACTCGAAACCACTATTCCGGCGAAGAAAAAGAGGGAAAATAGTAGATGTAGCCAGAGGAAGATGGGAAGTACTAGGTCCGTTGACCAAGGAGCAAAATCTGGCAAAAAAACCTGAGAAAGAGAGACACTAGGATACAGTAGGTCCGTTAGGGTTTTTACTTGTTTATTTGAGGAAGGTGAAGTCTGTTAGCAGATTTGGCTTTAGTCTTCTTGGACTAGGAAAATTTGATGGATTTGTTACTTTTTTATAATTGAAAATCATATAAAATAGGTAGGAAATATTTAGTTTTCTTTTTCGAAAATAGAATACTCTTTTCGAAGACCGTATGGAAATTCAAAATTTGTTCGAGATGAACTATTCCAATAAGAAAACGATACAGGGTCTGGTACAATATTTATAACTTTGACCCAAACACCGCTACCACATTGCGTTAGCGATGTGCTCATTTGATATGCTTTTCATATTCACTAATTTTAATTGGCAGGTAGGTCTGCAAGACATACCATATGGTGAGATTTTCTACTTAAGTAATTTAGAATCAAAACGTTAATTTAATCAAAAATGCTTGTAACAGTCTAAACCTAAAATTATACTAATTATCTTGAATTATCTTCATTAAAATTTAATTAAGATAGGCACCGCATTTCAATTCAATATTTCCTTATATATATTTACGTATGCAATTGCAGGTTGAATCAGCAAAGTGATCTCAAAATCAATTCTATTTGCTCCGGAATAACTCGTTCAAAGTGTTAATAAATACTTACGCAATAGCTAAATAAAATTAGCCTAATTATAAAATGGGTAATTTTGCAAGAAAATGTACATACCTACAACAATGAAATAATAATGGGAAAGTATTTTATATATATATATATATATATATATATATATATATATATATATATATATATATATATATATATATATATATATATATATATATATATATATAATATATATATATATATATATACTTATATAATATACTTCCAATATATATATCTAACTATATATATATATATATGTATAATATATGTATGTATGGTAATGTATATATGTATGTATGTAGTATGTGTGGCGCGTGTGTGTAACTGTCATATATATAATATATATATATATATATAATATATATATATATATATATATGATATATATATATATGTGTGTTGTGTGTGTGTGTGTGTGTGGTGTCCTATATATATTATATATAATATATATATATATATATATATATATATATATATATATATATCTATCTATATATATACACACACACATCTTGACATTATACACACACACACACATATAGATATACATATATGCCTGTACATACACATATATACATATTATCACCCATCCCCCTGACACACACAACAGACATATTATATATATATTATATATATATATTTTATATATATATATATACATATAATATATATTATATACTTGATATATATATATATATATATATATATATATTATAATGGAAGGAGTAATAATTGGAAAACAACTTTTTTTATTTCAAGTTTATACACCAAATGGTGCAAAAGAAATTCCATAAATTTCGAGTCGCAAAGAAATTGCCCAAAAATATAATCCTAGGTAAAAAAAAAAGGAAAAGGGAAGATTATAAATAACAAAAATAAGAAAAGTCTAAGATAGCTCCCTAAATTTTAAACCCATTAAAAATGGGAAAAAGATAGTAATAATAAAGAGAAAACAAAACCCTTAAATTAACCAAATGCCCCCTTCATCTCGTAACCAACACCTGTTCTACTGAACCGTGCATCCTCCTTTCCCCAGTCTAGCTTTGTTTTCCTCTTCCGCCTGCCCGGCCACAGGCAGCTCCCGCCACCCTGCGTCCAGTCGCCCCCCTCCTCCTTCACACCTCTCATGTGTATGGTGATCAAGTGGGTCAAGAAGGAGAAACCCTAACCCCTTAAGTGGGTGTTTGGCCTAGATTTTTAAAGTGTTTTTAGAGTCTAAAAGTTGAAATTAGGCCAACGCTATGTTTTGAAAAACAAAAACTGTTTCCCAAAAGCAATTTTATGTAAAAATCACTCCATAAGTAGAAGTAGCATTTTGCTGCTTTTAGTTCTCATTTTTCGCGACTCATGCTCGATAAATACGGAGAATGTTAATGATAGTTTTCTTCTGGACAATTATGCCCCTAAACACGGAAAACAATCCCTGCAAAATACATATGTATACCTACGTCACACCGTAGTAGCCTAGATTCCCTTCTCCCTCCTCAATTGAGAATTGAATCAGTGTTGTAGATAACTGTTTGAAAAGAGGGGGAGAGGGACTATCAGCAATATTTAGATTAGGAGAATAACTTCAATAGCATGAAATGAGAGGTGAGAAAATCGACGGCAAAGATCCAAAAGATAAATGACTTATCCTATTATAATTAGTTCACAACATTGTTTAGCTTCTCACTCTGGCTTTGCTTCATCGAAAATGGGTTCGAAGTCTCCGAACTTTAGTCGCCGTTTTTTTGATCCAGTAGCTTATTCCTCTTGGTTAGAATTCTTTATTTTTGAAGTTGGGGGGGGGTGTTGGATGGAGACAGAGAGCAGACAAGTAATCATGGTGAGATTAATAAGTTGAGCAGTGGCCTTGGTCCTTCCTTTCTTATAGCATAATTAGAAATGTTCTTGTTAATGCCGTCAAATATATTGTGTAGGTACTAAGATAATCCATTTCACTGGGTCACAATGTATAGGATCCTTGGATGATTTTCCAATCAAGATAAGATATGTAGTACATTGTTATATACCTTGCTTTTCTATGGATGATTAATTCACAAGGTTTTATTTTGAATCTTATATTTTAGTTAGAGATGAGAATGTCTGATCCGACACGATAACACGACACGAACCCGACCTGAAGTTACTGAGAGAAACTCGAACTCGACCTTAACCGAACCGATTTCGATCCAAAGTCGACACGATTTGACCGTTTAGCTTGAAAACATGTTATTTTCTAATTTTAGGCAAATCTAGGCTATTTTCAAGACCGACACGAAATTGATCTATTTATTAAATAGATCGACCCGACCTGACCCGTTTCCCAGTTCTAATTTTAGTTATACAATTCTTTTGTAATATACAAAATGTTGTCTCCAAATTAAAGTAGACACATAAAAATTGATAGTTATAAAAATAGATGGCGTTACACTTTAGTGAAGATAAAAATAAATTCACATACGATTGATAAATGAATAAATTTGAGCAAAAAGTAAGATTAAAAATAAGAACCATAACACAAAGGAAAAAAAGACAATCCAGATAAAACTAAAAACCCAAATAAAAAGTCTCTCTAAAAGCAAGGCCAAACAATCTCAATTGATAAAACACTTATACAATAAGTTAGGCCAAACATTTTATAATTTTTCCAACAACAGCTTTTAGAAAAACTACTTTTAGGAAACAAAAATAATTTTCTAAAAACTAGGCCAAACATCCTCTAAGTTGATTATTCTATTTTACGATTGAATTTTTGTAGTAGAGGATGTATTTAGATTTGGTGAGTGTTACTTTGTACTTTTCTTGGCTTTTTAGATGTTGAGATTGAATTGGTGATACTTCGGGTTGAGGATGAGCATCGTGGTTTAGGATTTGTGGTTTGGATGGAAATTAAACTTGATTGTGTTGATTTAATGATGTTTAGGTGAATTTTTATGATACTTGAATAAAAAAATGAAATATATATGTGTATGATGTTGTTGGGCGTTTGAGTGGTTGCCAAGAGCATGGGTGCCAAGTCTAAGGCTAGAGAAGAAGAAGAAAGGGAGGGAACAAGTTGGCTTTAGGGGTTTGAAATTTATTAAATTAATTTGGATATGTGGATTAATTTTAAATAATGGAAGGGTGATTAGTAGGAAGCTTGGCTAATGAAAGTGGTTAGAGTGGTAAATGAAAGAATTAAGGAAAACATGGTTGTTTGAAATAGTTAGGGTGGATCTTCCTTAATGTAATTTTGACAATTATTTGGGCATTT
>JAKOGI010002185.1:10000-110000 GCA_029747015.1 Carnegiea gigantea
AGAAGACATTCCCAAAATGACATTTAAGACTAGGTATGGTTATTATGAGCTTACAGTGATGCCTTTTGAACTTACCAATGCCCCTGCCGCATTCATGGATCTTATGAATAGGGTTTTTACCCCTAACTTGGACAAACTTGTGGTGGCATTCATAGATGACATTCTAATATACTCCAAAGACAAGGAGGAGCAAATTAATCATTTGAGGACTGTGTTAAAATTCTTGAGGGAACACCAATTATATGCTAAACTGAAAAGGTGTAGGTTTTAGTTGACTGAAGTGACATTTTGGGGCATGTAGTTTCCAAAGAAGGGGCTAAAGTTGACCCTCAAATGATAAAGGCGGTTAATGAGTGGCGCAGGCCAACCAATATTATAGAAGTAAGGAATTTTCTGGGCTTAGCTGGATCCTATAGAAGGTTCGTGAAGGATTTTTCAGAAATATCGTTCCCATTGACCAACCTATTGAAGAAAACATCTAAATTCAAGTGCTAAGATAAGTGTGAGGTGGCATCTCAAGAATTAAATAGATGCTTAACCACAGCCTGTGCCCCTTACTTTGCCCATAGAGGTTAAAGAATACACTATTTATAGCGACGCTTCTAAGAATGGGTTAGGTTGTTTGCTGATGCAAGACGAGAAAGTGATAGTGTATGCCTCTAAGTAACTCAAACCTTATAAAAAGTGCTAGTCCAATTATGATCTGGAGTTAGCTACGGTGTTTTTGCCTCAAAAATCTGGTGACACTACATGTACAGGGTGCATTGCAAGATCTACAACTACCATTAGAGCCTAAAGTATATCTTTACTCAAAAACAGATCAACCTAAGGCACTGACGATGGTTGGAGTTGCTTAAGGATTATGATATGGAAATTCAATGTTATTCTAGAAAGGTGAATACGGTAGCAAATGCGCTAAGTAGGAAGGGCCAACATAGTTTAAACACAATGATAAGTACCCAACCCGGTACCTTAAGAGACCTTAAGAATATAGGTACTAAACTTATGGTACGTGGGTTAATAGATGGGCTATTGTTAGCATTAGAAGTGTAACCTTCAATAGTAGAAGAGATTAAGGCAAGTCAAAAGGATGATGCTAAGCTGGGGAGGCTTAGATAGAACATCGCACCGGGAAAATCCCCTGGCTTCATACTACATGAGGGTGGAATCTTGAAGTTTTAAAACCGCCTACATATGTTTTTGTTGATTTTATACAAATTTGGAAAAATTAATAATAATTTTTTTAATCAAATAATTGAGAGAAAAAGAATTGGATCATATGGAATGATGGAAGAGAAGGATAAACATGGCCCAATCAAAGCTAGCTTAGTTCAAGTGGGTGGTCCATTTTTGCCTCAATTTCCTTATTTCACAGGCCTGGCCTTTGCGCTCTCGATACCCAACAGTGAGCCAACCCAGCGGCCTTGTTTCATTAGCTTTTCTTCCTTCCATTTTAGGCCTATTCACTTTTAAGCGGCGGCCCATATTTCTCCTTTCCTTTTTCTTCTTTTCCCTTCTCCTTTCCATCTCGCACAGGCTCGGTCTAGGCATTCCCGGTGGGTCAATCAGTAGCAGACCCAGCGCCTAGCTTTCCTTCCCATTTCAAGGCCCGTTCTCTTTCTTATTTCATTGGGCCTGCGTTTCCTCCTTTCTTTTTCCTTCTTGTGTGGGCCTGGCTTTGTCTCTTTCTTCATTTAGATGGCACATATGACATACGTGGCTTACCCACTTCCTGTTCTTCTTTTATAGGCTAGGCCCAGATTGGACTCTCTTTCACACTAGCCTAAAACTTAGCCCTACTTTACTTATGTGGCATGTATAGCTCACATGATTGCCATTTCCCTTTCTTCTTCTTCCTTTCTGCTCAGCTTCGAGAACTTGAGCCCCCATCAAGAGCTGTTGCTTGCTGCACTGGCTTTCGGTGGATGCTCCTCCCCCCCTAAAAAAACTTGATCTTTATGCCGCCATTTTTGATCCTTAAGGTCATCAAAGGTATCAACTTTCTCAACCCTTTCTCCTTTTCCTTTTTGGTTTTGTAACTGATTAGAATGACATGCTCACTTTTTCTTTTTCATGAAAGAGCAAGTTTTTTTAATCATTATTGCTAAGATCTGGCTTACCTAGATATAAAAATTTTCACCTTTTTCTGATTAGAGACAGGTTTTTAGGGTTTGGGATTGGATTTGGGTTTAGAATACTTCCGGTTCGGATAAGGATTGTTTCCAATGACATTTTTGAGATTTTGGAAGATGTTTCAACAACATGTACTAGGTAGAAGAAGTTCTTTGCGATTAAGAATAGGGTGATAAGCATCTTCAAATCCCTTGGATTTGTATGGTAATGACTTGTCTCAACTTGCCACCATTAATGATCAACACCAAAAGTTTTTCTCTCTTCAAAACTCTTTCTGGGCCTCTCTGGGTATGCATATGTATTAGGAAGAGGATGTTTCTTTTTTTTCCGCCTGACTTGCTTTGATTTGTAACTTTTCATGCTTTAATCATCAGAAAGTTGTTTCCTTTATTGATTTAGAGCTCTTTCCTTTATTTAAAAGAATGAGATACAACTCTGACCCTCCATTTGTTTAATGCTTTGGCTAGCTCATGTCTAGCACACATACCCACATTTGAGACATTTTTTTAAAAAATTTTTTGGATGCCTGTACCAATAAGCCTTAAGTTGAAATTAATGTTTCATGCTATCATTATCAAAGGCTAAATTCCTTTGATTTTTTTCTGAAGCTATATTAGAGCTTTGTGAGTTGCAAACGGAGCCTTGATTCAGAGACTACAAGATTTAATCATATCAAGGATTATACCCGAGTAACCCTTAGACATTCTTTATCTTATGTTTTCTTGTTTCCTCCTTTGAAATTTGCTATATTGTGCTTGGAGGTCATTGCCCTTTTTTTTGATAATTATTGGCAGTAAAGGTGATGACTTTGGTCAAAATAAGTCCAAAGGAGGCAATTTTATTTTGTTGAAAGGTCTTCTCATGCCTTGTTGATGCTTTTTTTTTTTTTTAACTATATTGTTGTAATGGAACACATTTGATGCATATTTATTCTTGTCTCAACGCGCTCTTGAAAAATTGCATGCACGACCCATACTTTGGCATCCTTGTTGTCGAACCTGTTCTATGTGCATAATTCTGTGTTTGCTTGTGTTATCATAATATCAAGCTCATTTATTTGGTGACAAAATTCCATACTTTGGTCACATATCTTTATTGTCACTTTTGCCGTTTGGTCACTAAGAAAAATCATTTGTATGCCACGATCCTTTTTTTTTTTTGGCTGCATTTATACAGTCACTTATGCAAGTTGATAAGCCATTTGAAGGCCCACTTACAAGTGCGGTTTACCGTTAGGCTTTTTGGAGCCTAAAATGGAAACCCACGCACCACAAGTGGTGCGAAGACTTGAAGACCTACTTACGAATGCGGTTTACCATTAGGCCTTTTGGGGCCTAAAACGGAAGCTCACATGCCAAAAAGTGGTGTGAAGATTTGAAGAACCACTTACGAATGCGGTTTACTGCTAGGCTTTTAGGCTTAGAGAGGAAACCTACACGCCTAAAAGTGGTATGAAAATTTGAAGAACCACTTACGAACACGGTTTATCGCTAGGCCTTTTGGGGCCTAGAATGGAAACCCACGCGCCTAAAAGTGGTATAAAGATTTGAAGAACCACTTGTGAACGTAATTTACAGGTAGACCTTTTGGGGCCTAGAGGAAATCCACATGCCTAAAAGTGGTGCAAGAAGCAGGGAGCAGCTCGGTGGCAGAAAATTGATGTCTTTGATTGCTTTTCTTTCATGCCCCCCTTGTTTGGTATTTGTTTCGGCTTAGGTGCTGTTTTATTCACTGGGTTCCTTTCTAAAAAAGAGCCTAACTTCATGTTTCCGTATTTTCAGGTGATTCATAATGGTTCATCTTAAGGAGTTTCAGCCAGACGCCAAGCTTCTCATTTCTATTGTAGATAAGGAGGATGACAAACAATAGTCAAGGAGCTCCTTCCGTGTTCACCGTTCCTTGCATAGGCTGAAAGCTAATTAAACATCTGCTATAGAGCCATCATCTTTTCCTCCAAAGTTGTCAATTCTAGTGGAGAAAGATGTGCAGGATGACTCAGTTAGGTATTTTTGGTAGAGCATGTACCATGACAAGTCCAGCTTAATTACCGAGTTTCCTATGCTTGGCAAGAGATCATATTCAGGTAATCCAGATAGGGCCCAAATATGCTACTTTATGGAGAGTTTGGTTACATCTCCTTGCACCGGGAATGGACAGAGCATGTGCTCTCTTACTTTGAGGAGCGCTTGAGGAGTAGTTCACTATATCAGATAGTGTACACCTCGCTTTACTCCTCTAGCCACGATGTCCATGTTCTGTGTGCCTTTTGCGACAGCTGGTGTCCTACCACCAATATTCTTCATACCATGTCTAGGGAAATGTCTATCTCCTTGTGGGATTTACGTAGACTTGGTGGCTATCCAATCAATGGTAAGACATATGATGAGATGGTCCTTGGTATTCAAGCTTTCGACTATCGGGATTGATACGACCGCAAGCGCACGGTGGCATTGTAGCAAATCAAGGTCGTCTCCCATAAGGACTAGGTTGATCTATTAGACTATGTTCTCTCAAGATAGGCTAAGCAAATTAACATGTGAGATTGAAATTAAACTAATCTACTATATAATCTAATGGATAAATATTCAAGGAATTAAGTCAACCAATCAATTACCTGGTTTAAGAATAGATAAAGCACTTTCTCTTTAATTAGGAAATTTCAAGACGGATAATTGAGATATCACAACCCTCTTTCAAGGTGAAGTGAAATACCCAAATCAAATCAATCATCAATTCTCATTGATTCTCGATTAGTCTACGTTTATTACGCACACGATTATCATTCTAGGTCTCTCGATTGGTAATTCTTTCTCAAGACATCACACAATCAAATTGTGTCTTGTGATTTCGACATCAGATTTCACCTTTTAGTGCTTCACCAAATATCTAATACAAGCAAGAAGGTGATCAAACTTCTTACAAACAATTCAAACTCCATACTTGGTGAAATGAACCCCAACAATTCAAAAGTGCACCAAACAATCAATTCAAGAACATAGGTAAACACAAGTTTAACATCAATCCAAAGAGTTAATACTACAAATTAACAAGAATTACATACTCTAACCTATCAATCTAGACAGCCATAAATGTAATGGAGAAAAGAGAAGAGAAGGGAAAGAATTTCTCAGCCGAACGTGTGCTTGAATCCGTCGATTTACAAACATGATCCCACTTCCTTGCGAATCTCCCTCTACTACTTGCTCTCTCTCACTCTAAATATGGAGCCTATTCCTAACTAGATGGTAGAATTGAATGGAATAACATGGTATGAGGCTAAAAACAACCCTTTTATCATGGGAAAAACGTATCAGCTGAACATCAAAACACCTGAAAGACGAACAGCCGCAAGAAAACTAGCGAAACAGGGGGAATAGGGGCCACCACGGACCGTGGTGCCCTATTTTTGCTTTACCCTGCCGATTCTATAAAAATCTGGTCAACTGAGATGACTATGTATGCTATCCAGGGCTATCCATGATATATACCTAGGTAAACCATGTCTTTTGCGAATTTTTGGTCAATTTTTGTGGGCTCTTACCTCCTTGCAAAATTTTTCATTGATTTTCATGACATACTAGGGTTCTCTTAGCCAATTTCTGCAAAATATCATCAACAACACCAAACTCAAGCATAAAATAGAAAAGACGCATAAAATCACATAATCAAGCACTCAAGTCCCCTAAAATGATGTCAAAACACTCATGAAATTCTATGCAAATATGACATTCATCACTCCTCCAAGCTTAAACTTTTGCTTGTCCCTTGGCAAGCACTAGATAAACCGGTAAGGGGAGATGCATCTAGGGCTCAAAAACATAATAAAATCCTTAAAGTAGGCAGGTCATAGCATATCACAAGCAAGAATAGTAATCAATGACAACCCTAAATAGCGCACAAGGCATTTCAAAATTAGGAGGAGGAGAAGATTGTTGAAAAAGTATAAGACCACAATCTTGATATCAAACTGGATCACCCCTAAAGAACCACAAAGCACATCATACAAGCACATGGAATTGTATTGTGCCAAATGGACTGGTAGAACCTCACTTTGGAAAAATGTGAATCACTTCCACTCATGTGTTTGAAATATAGCATAGATTCACTCAAGATTTATTCCAAAGATGCAATCTACCATATACTTGCCAAGACTCTCAAATTCTCCACCACTAAAATACAATGTGCACAAGACAATCAAGAGGACTTTATATAGGTTGTAATGTGGGCTAGAAGCGTTAAGGGAAAGGAGTGGACTTGGGCAATGTGGAGCCACTTAGCCAAGTGACTAGGGAGCAACCAACAACACACCAAAAACCATGAAAAAGACTAACACTCCAGACTCCAAGATATAATGATCATACCCCACGAATCAAGTAGGAAATGAGTTGACAAAGAAAGGAATGCAAGCTATGTATGCATCCAATGCCATTCAAGTTATTCACTTTTGTTTTTTTTCCCCCAAGAACATAACTTTATCTTCCTTTTTTTTTCTTTTTCTTCAATATAACTTTTTTTCTTTTTTTGTTTTTTTGGGAAATAAAACAAAAATTGCAATTATTGATAGGCATAGGATCACTAACTATCAAGTCACAACCGAATACATATATACACAATCCAAACAAGAGGGGAATAAATCTAAATGCTCAATAACATCAACCCCTCAACAAGCCAACATACCAAAGCCCCCTCAAACTCAATTTATCCCCAAAGCCACTCACTACATAGATGAAGTGATGCTCCATAGACTTGGCTTAAAGGTAGGAACATGTGTTTGGCCAAAGGCTAATACAAAGTGTTCACAACTAGAAAAGGATTATAGCTCAAAGGGGCTAGCAAAAGGGGTAAAACATGTAACATAGGGGTAGGCAATTTGGCTATGCGGCTAAAATATTCAAAGAAAGAAATGCCTCTATCATATCATCAACTGTGCACATGCTTATGTGGTTTTGAACAAAAGTGAAGGCAAGTTCTAGAGATGCAACATGGAAGAGTCATACACATGAAAGAAACATGAGACTAAATATAATGAATTAGTCCAAATAAGGCTCAAAATCTCACAGAACATCTACCAAAGCCATAGTTAGCTCATATAATGAAGCTCATGTACCAACATTAGTGCTAAGAACTTCAAGGGATAACAAAGTTCTCAAACAAGACAAGGGTCAAAACAAGAAATATTTACAAAACTTTCAAAAATTTTTGCATCAAAAGGGATTACACATCAAAAGTTACTCAAGCTCATGAAAGTATGTCTTGCAAAAGAATTATTAAAGGCTATCTTAAACCAATCCTCACTATTGCTCCATACAATCTTATATGCAAATTTAAAAATCAGCTGAATGCAACACACTAATGCAAACCAAAAGAAACCTAAACCTATATGCTCTAGTTAGTATGCAAACTAATAATCGAAACATAAAACATAGAAACTACCCTTCTCCCATGCTTAGATAAAGCATTATTATTCAACTGAGAGAAAGTAAGAGAAGGGAAAGGGAAAACAAAAGAGAATGATCTCACCAGGTTAGGTGCTGGATGTATCTAAGCTAACGCCTTCATACAACTAGGCCAAATGGAGCATCATCCACTCCATCACAACTTTAAGACTTTGCTCACCACATCAAACTCCATCAACGCACGTAGAAGCTCGTCGAACGACACAGCATGGGATTTGCAAGCATGGCTATGAAAGAGCATCAAGATAAGAACATTGAGAAAAGTTAGCGCTCTCCTCATTAAACCAAATACAATAGAAAAATCAAAATAGAAATCAAAGAAAGTATTCCACATGATTTTTCTAGGTGCATCCGCTAGGTACATGAAATATGGGTCAATGGAAGCATTATACCCACTAAAGTAACCTAGGGATATAAAACTATCAACATTCCCACCAAGCATACTAAACATGTGATCCTCATAGCCCAAATCATTATTGGCATCAAAAATTATAGGATTACTAATGGGCGCATCAATGTAACACTCAAGGGAATGAGAGGGTAATGAACAAATAGGTAAAACATAGGAACGGTCAAGGTGATTAGGGAGAACATTATTATCAAAACCAAGGCTAGGAGATTCCTCATTCATAAATGCATCACGTTACCTCACCAAAGGAGTCTTATCTAGATCATACACCTCATCTAAAATATCGTCAGACTCAAAACATGTATCAATAACACTAAATCTAGCAACAATCCCAAAAGACTCACCCATCTCGAGCCCCGTGCACTGAGCTAAAGGAAAGGATAAATCACGTAAGGTTAAGACAACGTTAGTATTGTCCCTCGGTTATACAAAGTCAGGTTGGGCATAGCATGCATAATAAGGACACAAATTAGTTTGATAGTCAGAAGAATTACACAAGTCACACCAAAAAAGGGCATAACAAGATCTAGCATAAAATACATAAGGATGAAAGAATGAATATCTAGAAACACGACTAGCCTTCTCAAATTCAAATGAATTCCAAGCAACCCACTCAAGCAAATAACATGCATCATCGACATTTTTACCATGAAAACCCCAATAATCTAAAAGAGCACGGGTTTTACTATTCACACCCATATCAATAATGTCTAGAATTTTTCATTTACCCACACAACAATCACATTGAGCAAGAAAGACATTTAATCGCTTAAAATACCTCCAAAATAATTCATCCTCGACTTGGGAAAAATGAAAAATTGCCATGGTTTTTTGACATTTTGTAATCTTTTTTAAAATTTTTCATTTTTTTAATTTTTTTTTTTTGCAGTTTCTTTGTTTTTCAAAGAAAAACAAAATGCTTAGTCAAACCTATCAAGAAAAACCTAATATTCAATACTAGTTCCCGGCAACAGCGCCAAAAACTTGATACGTCTGCAAGCGCACGGTAGCGTTGTAGCAAATCTAGGTCGTCTCCTATAAGAACTAGGTTGATCTATTGGACTATGTTCCCTCAAGATAGGTTAAGCAAATTAACATGTGAGGTTGAAATTAAACTAATCTACTATATAATTTAATCGATAAATATTCAAGGAATTCAGACAACCAATCAATTACCCGGTTTAAGAATAGAGAAAGCACTTTCTTTTTAGTTAAAAAATTTCAAGACAGATAATTGAGATATCACAACCCTATTTCAAGGTGAAGTGAAATGCCCAAATCAAATCAATCATCAATTCCCATGGATTCTCGATTAGTCTAGGTTCATTAGGCACATGATTATCATTTTAGGTCTCTTGATTGGTAATTCTTTCTTAAGACATCACACAATCAAGTTGACTATGGCAATTCCAACATCAGATTTCACCTTTTAGTACTTCACCCAATATCTAATACAAGCAAGAAGGTGATCAAACTTCTTATAAACAATTCAAACTTTAGACTTGATGAAATGAACCCCAACAATTCAAAAGCGCACCAAGCAATCAATTCAAGAATATAGGCAAACGCAAGTTCAACATCAATCTAAAGAGTTAAAACTACAAATTAACATGAATCACGTAATCTAATCTATCAATCTAGAAAGAAACAAATCCAATGGAGAAAAGAGAAGAGAAGGGAAAGAATTTCTCAGCCCGAAAGCGTGCTTGAATCCGTCGCTTTACAAAGATGATCCTGCTTCTTCGTGAATCTCCCTCTTCTACTTGCTCTCCCTCACTCTAAATATGGAGCCTATTCGTTACTAAATGGTAGAATTGAATGAATAACATGGTATGAGGCTAAAAACAACCCTTTTATCATGGAAAAAACGTATCAGCTGAACATTAAAACGTCTGGAAGCCGAATAGCCGTAAGAAAACTAGCAAAGTTGAGGGAATAGAGGCCACCAGGGCTAGCCTATGGGACCACCACGGAAGGTGGCTCCCACCACAGTCAGATCGTGGTTTCCCTTATTTTTGCTTTGCCCTACTAATTCTGAAAAATCTGGTCAACCCGAATTGACTGTGTATGCTATCCTGGGCTATCCATGATATATACCCGGGTAAACCATGTCTTTTACGGATTTTTGGTCAATTTTTATGGGCTCTTGCCTCATTGCATAATTCTTCATTGATTTTCATAAGATACTCGGGTTCTCTTAGCTAATTTTTGCAAAATATCATCATCAACACCAAACTCGAGCGTAAAACAGAAAAGATGCATAAATCACACAATCAGCACTCTAATCCCCTAAATGATGCCAAAAAACTAATCAAATCCTATACAAATATGACATTCATCAGGGATAAATAGAATTTGAAGATCAACCCATCTTCTTGCAGATTCTTATTTGCTGCTTTTAGAAGTTTGGAGAAGGTGCATAACTACGAGAAGGGAGTTAGTGCTAAAGTTTGAATTGACTTTTGGTGTAAGTAAAAGCTTCTCCATAACCTGCCAATGCACTACCGCCGTCACAATTTGACTCCTACGAGGACTCAAACCTTAGCGGCCAAATTTGAACTCGAGATCTTTATTGGAGTCGAAATGAATTGAATGTTTTTTGAGGCTCCCAAAGAGAAGGTAAGAGCACTTACCTCGCTGCCTTCTTATCATGTTGGCTATATATCTTTGCACTTCTTGAGACCGGAGAGAGATTTATTCGCCTAGGAACTTTTGAGATCGCCCGTTTGATGGCACCTGGCTCTACCTTTTGTCTAGCAATCCCTGTGTTAGGAAGCATCTATCTTGGTCTTAACGAGATTACTAATGCCCTGAAGCCTTCTTGTTCACAGTCATTCTTTCCTTGCCACTTCCTTTATGGGTGGCTTGCTCACTACTTCAAGACTCGTCACGTACTGCAGCCTGCCCTTTGGGTCCTTTGATGGTGCATTTTTCTAGCTCCCAAATGACATGTAACAACATTGGTGATGCTCATGAGCTTATACATGAAGGGAGAGTCCCTGACTTGGGATGTCATATGTTAGGAAGGAATCGACCAAAGGCCCTCATTGATAATGGGAATTTGGATGAGGGCAAGTTAAGTTACTTGATCTCTCTTCAAGATGGCTTCCTTCCTATCCGTCGGGGCGCCACTTTCTATGTTGAACCCTAGAGTCCACATCGATTTAGTAGACAGTTTGGGTTCTACTAAGGGATTCCCGAAATGCTTCTTGAGGATCGTAGCACTCGAGTAGTGTCATATGATGACACCCTTCAATGTTAGAAGCGACTCTTATTCCTTGGGACCATGTCTCAGGGTGTTTTACCGTACTGCTCCTTGACACTATGTCAATATGTCACTTCAGCTTATAAGAATTGGTGGTCTAAGGAGACCATCACTGACCTTAGATCTAGTGCTTCTATCCTCAAGAAGAGTATAAAAGTGAATTCATTGAAGCAGGAGAAAGATGTGGAGGTAGGCTCGTCGAAAAAGGCCAAGGCGAGGAAAGGAAAAGATCCTGTAGAAAACTTAGATGTTGAGGGGTAGAGGTCTTGTGATGATGCTCATGAATCCCCAGGGATTGACCTCGCTGATAGAAAGCGAAGCCTGGTTAAGGGTAGTGATAGCGAACTAGACCCTGAGGCGAATTTCAAACTTGAGGGCGTAAGAAGCACGAGACTGTGATCCCAGAGATGCTAGAGTCAGCCTTAGCGATGACTTTTTTGATGATGTTGAGAGCTGTTCAGCTAAACCAACCAACCTTGATGACGTATGCTCCCTTCCTTTGCCTTCTTACTACCATTTTCTTTTCTTTCTCTTTGTTTGTTTGGTTTTATAAGCACGGAATGAATCCATACTTATTTTGTCTAACCCTTTCTTTTATGTTTTCTAGATTGGTGAGTTCGACCTGGCATAGGAGGCTACACCCATTATTGATGAGCAGCTACTTGAGGATGTTAGTCGTGCAGCTAGATCATCTGTACCTTAGGCACCTCCAGGCATAGGCAAGAATATTGCTATTGTGAGGAAGCAAACATCACCTCACAAGGTTGGAAGTTCAGCTTCAAGAAGAACAGAAGCTTAACATACATTGAATACCAGTAGTCGACATTCAGTTGATGAGCTGAATTCACTTGAGGTAGCCACGAAGGGATTACCCACTGTTGCTGCCAATATTGCCGCTCCTGGGGGTTCAAAAGAAAGACCTTTTTATGTTGTTGTTCCCCCCACCACTTTTTTCTGCCCAGAACCTGGCTCTCAGAGCATCACTACTGCCGCCATATGAGTAATGGGCTATGAGTACTTGACCAGTTTGAAAAGTGTGAAATTTGATGGGGTGGAGGCTAAAATTCAAGGAGCCTCAATGGTTTATAAGGGGATTGAGCGGCTCTATGGGGACCCGAACCCCTTGAGAAAGAAGGTGGAGGACTATGGAAGCACTTTATCTGCCTTCTTGTTACTAAAAAAAGTAGTTTCCATGTGCCATCACCCTGATGATGTGGAGAAGGAGAAGACTTTGTGTGCTAGCAGGTCAATCTTGTGAGATCACATCTTGCAATGGTTCGTGCAGATCTTGATGCATCAATAAAAAAGCTTAAAAGAGTAGGGCAGAAAATTATTGATTTAGAGGAAGCACTTCACGTTGCCCGGGAATAGGAGTGTCAGCTCAAAGGCGATGTCTAGGTCAAATCTATCCCGCTAGCAGCTACTTGGAAGGAAGTTGGTGAGAAATCCAAGGTCCTTGCTAACCTTGAAGTGGTGCCTACTCTCCCACCTGATGATATGAAGGAGTTAGAGAGGCATGAGCAGATCATACTAGAAATGCAATCTTCACTCAACCCGATACTTGGATGGATATCGACTGATTTATTACTTAGTTTGTTTTGTTCCTTATCTCTTTTTTATAATGAATTCTTATAATAAGCTTTGTGTTCTCTATCATATGAAGCACACTTTGCTGCCCTCTACCATCCCTTTCTTTATGTTTGATTGCACTTGGTGATTTGCATACCAAGCTACCGACGTACTTATGGAAACTTGCAATTTCTAATAAGATCAAGTCATCACGTAGTTCAATAAAGTATACTTTGATTATTTGTTTTGCCATTCACAGTTTATACTCTTGCAGGCCAGGACTAGTACAAAGATTTTTTTTGGTTTTGTTTCGCCATTCACAATTTATACTCTTGCGAGCTAGGAGTATTACAAAGATTTTTTTTTTTTTTTTGGTTTTCAGTGAACAATTTAGGCTCTTGTCTGGGAGTTGTTTTGTTTTTTTTTGTGTGAACAGTTTAGGCTCCTGTTCGAAAGCTGTTTTGTTTTCTTTTTTTATGTGAACAGTTTAAGCTCTTGTTCTGGAGCTAGTCAAGCATCTTCATCAAGGGAATTCATTGAACTCTTAAAATTATGACGTGATTAGAAGAAGCTTATTCCTCATCCTTAGTTCTTTCTTTTAAGCTGCCATTAGCTCCATGGCCAGTGGGAACTAGGACACACATCTTTACGTTTAGCGAATCATCCATCTTCACGTCCGAAGTAGAAACACGCTTCATACGTGAAGGAATGGAACTTTGAACTTCATTTATTTCACCTAGGCAGCTGAATACCGAATCCTTCTCTTATGAGGATAGTGAGCTTGACAACATCCCACCCGTCTTGATCCTGATGAAGACTGAGGGTTTAAGGTGTTTATCCTCTTTTAACCTATGGAAGATAGAGGGTCTTGGGATTTTATCATCTCCTACCCTACTCAACGTAGAAGGGCATTGGATAGACAGTTTGCACCTGTCAAATATCGATGTCCTTGGGCTGGTCTTAGCGTTTTCACCCTCATCATCATTAACCTCCTTAGCTGTGATAGATTGTGTGAGTATTCTTGCGTCGTCTCGAAATCCTTATAGGTTGAGGTGGTACATAACCAAGGCTAACTTTAGGCGTTGTAACGCTGCCCCCTTGACTCTGTATGATCGTTTGTTTATTGTTAAGTCCATAAGGCTTAGCGTCGATTACGTGCCCCGAAGATGTTGGCTTACTGAAGTCATAATCAGACTTCTTCATTAATCTGTATGCATTGGGATCGAACCCATCACTGGTGTGTATCCTCGGCATGTCACTTTCTTCTTAGAGTAAGCCTTTAGAAGAAACAACAAAACCAGGGAAAGGAGTCTTGGTCATTTTACTTGAGTTCGCCTTATGAATTGAAAGCACACCCTTTTCTTTGACAACGTGCCAACTGGGTTCCTCGAACTTGACGCCAACCTTTGTTGCACTTTTAGGACTTGTACATTACCTAAATATTGACCCACCAACCTTTCGACTGGACTTAGGAATGTATCTGAAGATTAGTGGTGCCCGGTTTGCCGCGACAATTATTTGCTTGACAGATAAGACTGAAATTATCTGCCCATTTTCTTCTTTCCATTGTTGTTGTGGATATGTTGCCATCACCACTACCTTTAGGAGGGGCATGTGTCTCCTTGGCATTCTTTACACTACCTCTTCCTGTAGAGGATATAACCACTGACACAGTTTCTTTTGGTGTAGCATCTTTCTCGAAGAACTTTACGTCAATGAAGTATGATTCGGCCGTGGTCAAGGGTTTAAGATCACAATTTATCTTTCCTTCACCCTTTCGGCAGTACTTAAGACATTGGTGCAAGGTTGCCACCATGACTTCGTGTTCATGTAACCAGGGACGTCCGAGCATCAATTTATATGAAGTCTTGGAGTCTATCGCATGAAAAATTGATGATGTCGTCAAGTCGCCAATCGTCAACTCTAAGCGGATCATACCAATCGCACGTTTCCCTTCTAGATTGAACCCCTATATCATCATTTGACTTTTATATAGTTCTTCGATGGTGATACCCAAGTAATTCATGGTAGACTTTGGCATAATGTTGCCTACTGAGTCACCCTCCACTAGAATTCGCTTAACTATTTGCTTTTGAATATATCCAGTAACAAACAACGGATAATTGTGTGGTTTAGAACCTAACAACAAGTCATCACCAGTGAATGTTATGGCTGTGTTATAGGGGGTGCATTGGGCAGGACTGCACGTAAGTGATGCATCCTTCACCTTGTCAGCATATAGATTTGCATGGCGAATGGTAACAATAATTTGTTCACGCATCTCCTCTCGTAGGTGAACAATTTGCTACCAGCCCATATGTATTGGTAAAACTTCTAGGACGGTGAGGACCTTGTCGTCTCTTTTGAGAGGGACACTCTATTCTTCATTTGTCTCGTCTTCGTCAAATTCGAAACATAAAGTCATGTTGACAACCACTTTGTTAAAGAAACTTTTTGGAAAGAATTTTCCTAAGGTAATGGAGCTAGATGGTTCTTGGTGAAGTGGGTGGACGACCCGAACTTCATACTCCTTATTAGTTACGGACGTCATTCTTCCTTGACTTTTCTTGTGATGAAGTAGTGGCTTAGCTTGCCTTTGCTTCCCTGACTTGCGCCTGGCAAACAGGGTTCATCCTTTATCATCCTTTTTAAAGGTGTTAGATACGGGAATGGTCTTTGGTGGTTGAGATGGGATTAGCAATGAGAGATTCAGACCCCCAAATTATGTTGTGATTAGTTTCTCCTTCAACCAAGGGGCTAAATTGTATTTCTCCCAGGGAGCCAAACAGTTCAACCTCTGTTGACACGAAGGGGCATGATGCTCACATAGGATGGGCGTGTGATTAGCTTATGCTGTTTCATCCAAATCTAGAATGATTCTTCCATCCTTAGCCAATCACATGATGCGTTCCTTAAGTGTAATGCACTTTTCAAGAAGGTGACTAATGACCCTATGGTACCGGTAGTATTTTGGGTCGGTGGTCTTCCCAGCTTCTTCTGGGCACTTTGGCTAGGGCAATTCGATGACACCCTTCTCGAGCAAGTCATTTAGCATACCCGATAAATTTGAGTCAGGAAATGGGTACTTCTTTTCTTGAAGCTTTTTTAGTGTGGGACACTTCTTTATCGCATCGTTGAATGACGTGCTCTTCTTATCCTCTAATTTAGGCTTTTTTGTAATCCGAATTGGCTGATTTGTAGAGGCGAACATCGCTTTTTTGGTCGTGTTCTTAGAGAACTTATCATTCTTCTTGAATTTAACTTTATCCTTCTTTGATTCAGAAGAATAGTAGAAGTTGCCACAACGACTAGCTATCGTCACTTCCATGTCATGCGCCTTGGTTGACAATTCTTGGAAAGTCCTAGGTTTGCTCATTTGTAGGACATACAGCAAGTCCCAATTCATGCCATAGGTACGCATCTTAATGGCAGAAGTCTCAAATAGTCAATCTTTACATTCAACACTAAGTGCAGGCCAGTGGTTGATGTAGTCAAGAACTGGTTCATCTTTCCATTGTTTTGTGTTTGTTAGCTCAGTATGTT
The DNA here is from genome assembly GCA_029747015.1 of Carnegiea gigantea. Taxonomy (NCBI): domain Eukaryota; kingdom Viridiplantae; phylum Streptophyta; class Magnoliopsida; order Caryophyllales; family Cactaceae; genus Carnegiea; species Carnegiea gigantea. The sequence goes on from JAKOGI010002185.1 coordinate 26,376, forward strand.
GATAATTCACTGATTGCTGTAGAACCTATTAAGGAACTCATGCTCTATTTGTTCCCAACTATCAAATGGATTCAGGCTTTAGGTCGGTATACCAATCAAAGGCAATACTTTTCAACGTCTAGACAAACTGCTTTACCATGAGGTTGTCATCAGTCCCAGCATTATTGCATGTCTTAACAAAGTGTGGAACATGCTATTTTGGGTTGCCTTTCCCATCAAACTGTTGGAACTTAGGGAGTTGATAACCTTGAAGCATATGGAGAGCATCAACCCTCTCAGTGTAAGGCTTGGTGTATAGGTAAGTTCTACGCGAACCTCCTTCTAGTTGTGCTTTAACTGCTTTTGCTATTAAGTCTTGGATTTGTACTTTTGTCATTGATACAGAGGATGTGTCATTTTCAGGCTTACCACCTTTCTTTGGCTACTTTCCATTGTCCGAAGCTTTGCTATGGATGGACATTTTTTCTGAGTTTTCACTGTCTGAGCCCTTTACAGAAGATTGAGCTGATCATTTTTTTAACTTCTTGATCAGCTTAGCAATCTTTTCCTCTTGAAGCTTGGCGCTCGCTTCCTTTTTCTCGGTCTCCCTAGTGAGTTTTACTAAGATGGCTTTCCCGTTAACCATATCCTCTTCCCAACTATTTGAGCCTGTCATCATAACTGGCATGACAACAGTTTTTGAGGACTCAGCTTTAGTTTCTAACAAGCGTTCCCTTTTTGGTGAGGACAAAGAAGAATCACTACTATAGTAGTCTTCTACTTCACAGATTGGAGATTGAAGCTGGAGATTGAATTCCATCCATCCAAGAAGACACTTTTTGTTTCATCTTCACGCCTTGGAGTTTGGGTGAGGGTGTCACTGTTTGCCTTGCAACGATTGGCGCATCAAATTTTGCCATCCTTATTGTCTCCATTGTGTGAGTTCCCCTACTAGAAGTGACGTCCATTTCGTAGGATCGATGAGAGAGAGATCGAGTACCCTTCCCCTTTGAAGATTGAGATGCAACATTCTTCATGGCTATGTCTTCTTTGAATAGGATGTTTTTAAAACTTGAAAGTCTTGATCCTTAGGAGAAAGAGATGAAAGGTAAAGACGTCCCACCGAGTGTGCCAAAAACTGTAAACATAAATTTTGAGCCTAAAATAAATTAGACAAGAATTTGAGTACAAGATTGAATTGGTTTGTATATAGGTATAGTCTCTATTGAATACAATGAAAGTAATCCTCTTATTTGATCTCCTTGAATGAATTTGAATGAGTTTATCCTGAAAGAGGGCCTGAAAGGCTTAATCTCAATTAAGACAAATACTTGATCTTCGAGGGAGAATGACATGTGCTTGTTATCTTCCTTCAAGGAGTGAATGTTTGAGTGTTGGTAATTTCTTTCAATTTTTCAACCTTGAATAAAGAGGGGGGCGTAGGGGTCTATTTATAGCAAAGATTCCCCCTTCTGTCAAAATAGACTTTGACCTCATGTTGGGCCTTCAATGGGGCCTCAACTTGGATTGATTTGACTTAGGAGTCATTTGCTTTGACTTTGACTTTGACTTGGGCCTCGACTTAGGCTTTGATGTGGGTTTTGACTTGGGAGTCTCTTGGGCTTTGACTAAGCCTTGACTTAGGAGTTGTTTGGGCTTGGGCCATGACTTGACTTGGAAGCCATCTTGAGCATTGACTGGATTGTGACTTGGGGGTCGTTTGGAATTGAGCCATGACTTGTGAGTCAATTTGGGCTTAAGCAAAGCAATTAAGAGGGTTAACCTAAATAATTAATTTAATTTTATATCTTGGAGTGACACGTAAATATTTTTTCGTGCCTATAGTCATATAAGTCTTTTGTCTAAAAGATTTTGAATTTTCTTTTTGCAATGCTCGAGAAGCTCAAAATTCATTTGAGTAGGTCGGGCTTTTGTAGGAATGTTTCTTTCATCAAAACCTTTTTCATAAGGAAGAGAAATAATATGCTTCTTGCTTTTCCAAAACGCATTAGGGAGACCACAGCATATTTCGCTCTTGATTACTTGTTCAAAGTCTGAAATCTTTTGTTGCACAGTCGAAGTTTGGAATTGTTCTTTTATTTGGAGATAAGAAATTTCTTCCTGAAGATGAAATATTTAATTGTGTTTTATTTGTAAAACATTGATCTGTTAGTAAATAAAGGATGCTTGTAAAATAATCACTTCTCTTTTTCGAGCAGTGGTAAGGAAGTTAAACGGAAAAAAAAATTTTGTGTGAACTCCAGATTCATTGACATAAAAGGGATAAATTTGAATTAAAAATGTGTACCTAAATGACGATGTTTGCAATATTATCAGCTTTAAGAAAAGATTTTTGAAACAATAATCATTATTTTGAATATAGCTGTAACACCCCCGACCTCACGCGGGTCGTGTTACACGCCACAGTCTTTCCCTGGGAAAAGACTGTTAAGGCAACTTGCTTAAACCTATTTAAAACATAACATAAAAGAGACTCAATATTTAAAACTTAAGCCACTATAATATAATTGGGTCTCGAGTTTAACCCTAGGGCTAGGAATGCTAGAATTTTCTCAATTTCTGGCACGAAATGGACAGAGTTTCCCCTGAAAACTGATCGTTTCCAGGCTAAAAGCCTTACATTAAAACCCTGCAATACATAAAGGTACTACATAACACCAACAACTCAACGGCTACTGGAGTCCACAACTCTACGGGCCACACGCCCGGAGTATACAGAGCTTTCTATTTTTCATAGACTTTACAAGAAGATAAATAATTACATAACCTTACAAACACAATTGATATTACATAATCATGTCATAATCAAACCAAGCAAATCCATCCTTGTTGCACTCCATGCATCAATCACATACCTGTAGATCTGGGGAAAAAGGGAAAAGGTAATGGGAATGAGCAACCACCGCTCAGTGAGTAAACCCTCTCTCCCAAAACATACTTAAAATACATATTAACTTACGAAAGTCTTTCGTAATTCATTTTAGTTGAAGAGCTTTCACATAATACATCATATTCGAACCATAAACCAAGCGAAGGAATAGTCATACCAAAAAGCTTAACTTTAGTAGAAATTGTAATATGTCGACCAACCATAATAAAGTTACGTAAACCCGGAAACATACATAAAGGGGTTTTACACGTAAGTTTCACTTACCGAAAAACATACATAGTAACTTATTCACATAAATAAGGAGACTAGACTCTTAGAGGTACTTTGTTACTGCCATCCCGAGTCGGCCAAACTCGAGCGGCAACATACACCTATCCGGACAGACATCATACTGCGCTGAGACATAATTTTCATACTTAGACTTCAGGCGGGAATCAAACCACTATCCCAGAATCTATCATAACGTAACATATGTGATACCAGGCGGGAACTAAGCCACCATCCCTGGGTCTCAGACTTAAGCTTGAAGTTTCCAGAGTAGCTCCTCCACGTACACTTAGACATAAACATAACCATTCGTACACATACATACTTATACGTATTCATATATATATCTTAGGAACTTATAACATTCATACTCATACATACTTAATAGACAAACATGCTTATACTTATTCATATATAGGTTTTATGAACTTAAAACATGAAAATATAATTTTCTTACAACTTTAGCTTTAGGCAAACAACAAGAAAGGCCTCTTAGAAACATGGTGTAGTATACTAACTCATGATTCAAAACTTGGTAGATACTAGCGTGCACTTGAAAGCTAAGATTCGTAAATAATCACCTTCAGTTGCCCTTTTTACGCTCATTATAATCTTTCAAACACAAAAGGGATGAACATGATACAAGTCAAGTTTACTAACTCATAAATCGATTTCGTGAATAGTCTAAAAGCTTTCATAATCGAAGTAAATTTGTTAGTGTGTAAGCTAACTTCGTAAAATACGTTTACGAATTCGAAAACGACTTCGTCTCTAACTTAAAGACTTCGTATAAACGTAATACGTTTATTAACTCGTAAAACGATCTCCTTTTAGACTTAAAAGCCTCTTATAAGGGCAATAAGTTGGTTAATACTTAAAACGACTTTACTGTAAACTTAAAGGTTTCTCTTAAAGGTAACACGTTTACCAAATCGTAAAACGATTTATTTTCTAACTCGAATGCTTCGTATGAACGTAATAAGTTTACTAAATCGTAAAACGATTTCGTTTCCAACTTAAAAGCTTCTCAATAACGTAATACGTTTGTTAGTTTGTAAAACGACTTCATTTTAAACTTACAGGCTTCTTATAAATAAAATAAGACCTGTTAACACGTAAATCGGTTTCATAAGTAACTTAAAAACTTCTGACAAACATAAAAGGGCTTACTAAATCGTAAAACGACTTAATTTCTAACTTAAATGCTTCGTATAAATATAATAGGGTTGCTAAATCATGAAATGATCTCGTTTTCATCTCAAAAACTTCATAATAATGTAAAAAGATTGCTAACTCATAAAACGACTTCGCTTTTTAACTAAAAGCTTCCTTTAAATGAAATATGTATGCTAAATCGTAAATCGCAACTCGTTTGAAACATAACGTGTTTAGTTAATGCTTAATTCAAACTAAGTTCGAAGCTTAAAGGCTTCTCATAAACGTTATAAGTCTATTAACACATAAATCGACTTCCTTTGCAACTTCAAAGCTTCTTAAAACGTAATAAGCTTGTTAAGTCGTAAAACGTTGTCGTTTCTAACTTAAAAGCTTCATATAAACGTAATACGGCTACTAACTCGCAAAATGACCTCGTTTTTAACTTAAGAACTTCTTATAGACGTAAAACGTTTGTTAATTTGTAAAACGACTTCATTTTTGACTTAAAAGTTTCGTATAAACGTAATACGTTTATTAACTTGTAAAATGACTTCACTTTAAACTTAAAAGTTTCTTATAAACGTAACACGTTCACTAAATCGTAAAACGACTTAGTTTCTAATTTGAATGTTTCGTATAAACACAATAAGTTTACTAAATCATAAAACGACTTCGTTTTTCACTTAAGGGCTCTTTATAAACATAATAAGGTTGCCTAATCATAAAACGACTTTGATTCTAACTTGAAAGATTCGTATAAGCGTAATAGGATTGCTAAATCATAAAAACAACTTCGTTTCTAACTTAAATGCTATGATTAGCAATAAATGTAAGCTAGATTCATTTGAAAACTCCATTTTAAACTCAAGACGGGTGTGAGGATAAACTAAAGGCTTAAAATGTTCCTAAACGATCTTTGATGCTAACTGGTTTGATATGAAAATCGAAAGTAACTGTAGAGAGTTATATGCAGTTCTAAATCATGAAAGCCACCATTTTAAAACATCTGGCAACCTTTCAAGAATACATTGGTTCTGCCCTAACATAGCAATGCTTAAATTCATTTGTTTGTCCACACATACAATCGAATTCATACAACAACAATCCAATCTACCAATTCAGTAAACTGATTCATATAACTATTATTCGAAATCCTTAAAATAGGAGGGATTAAAGGTTCACCCACCTCGAATCCAAGCTATATGCGTGCAACTTGGCTAGATTGAAGCCAAATTCGAACTCCACACACCCAGAAAATCTGCTGCCTTCGCGTGAGGTTCGAACACCACCAAACCAGAAACCCTAACTTGCAATTTCTGATAATTTTAGGCATAATTCGAGGGGATGAAGCAAGGATTCAATTTATAGAGGCAAGAGTGTTCGAATCTCACGTGCATGCGCTCCATTCACCGGGTGTTCGGCCGGTCCTTCACTAAAATCAGCCCTGCCTATGCCTGAATTTTGGGTCAGCCACGCGCAGGAGGTTTGCCGGCTCTTGGGTTGGTTGGGTTGGGGCTTGGTTTCGCCGGTCGTGGTGCGTGCAAGGAGGAGAAGCGAAGAAGGAGATGAAGAACAGGGGAAGGCAGAGCACGAACGGGAAGAAGAACAAAGAGGAAAGAAAGAGAGCTCGGGGGGGTTCACACGTGAGTTTTGACAAAATTAGCCCCTCTTCCCCTTTTTTTGCATTGTTAAAAGGTAGTATATCACCTGATACTATTAGTCGAATTCTCGGGTCTCTTATCCTAAACCGAAATCGTTAATATAATCATTTGTCGACTTACTCGCCCCTTGATTATATTAAGGTTCGATTTAGTTAATTACATAAATAATCCCAAGGTTCGACAATCTAGTCGTATTCGCTTTGGTTGGAGCTTCAAGAAATCGAAGGCTATTCAACTTATACAACTTCAGACAATTTATTTTTGGGGTCTGAGATTGGATAGGTTAATAACTTCGGCAATAAAGTAGTGGTAGGTTGGCAAATACTAAAATAAAATTTTCTAACTCAACAGGCATAATATTTGATAAGCAAGTACGACAAAAATGCGGGTCTCACAATAGCCTTTGTTAACTTATGCCTGATACTTAACGGCTCTCAATTTGCCTAGACAAATGTTCTTTGGTACGCTCACAATATTTAGTAGGAACAACTCCCCCTTTAATACAATTTTGATATGCTCCATTATCAGTGAGAGCTATTCCATTAACGGCTAAGTCATTGACAACCAATTCGACCACTAAGTACCATTTTTTGAAGGTTACTTGAGAAATAGTTTATAGGAATTGATTATCAGGAATTTCAATTTCAAAGATTCCTCTAATATCTTTAGAGGGATTCCGAGTGAACAAAGTAGTGGTAATTTATGACTCTGGAATAGAAAATTTTGTTTCTATTTCTAACTCTTTTATTTTGGGGTCAAGAACTTCATGCTTAAGGAGACAAACCTGAGCTTTAAGCTCATTAATCTCAACTTGAAGATCTTTAGTGGTTATTTGTTGGTAAGGATTAGGGATCGGGTAGCGATTAAAGAATTTTGAAATGGTAGAGGTTTCTAGATTAAATCTAAACGATTTGTCTTCCTCCTCAAGGATTATTCCCTTGAGTTTTTCTAAGTACTCTCTTTTTGTGTCAATGTCAGTAATTTTTCCTATTAAGTCTAAGAGGAATTGCTTTTGGGATTTGTTGGTAATAGCATTTAAAGAATTTTGAAGAATAGGGGGAAGATTCATATTTAGAGGCATTGCTAGATTCCGAATAGTAATCTTCTTCAGCTTATAAGGCTCTTTTGCTAACAAGGCACAAAGTTTTTTCTGGACTTCTAATTCTCCTGAAAAAAGCTCATTAATTTTTTGTTCGGTCTTCCACTAGAAGGCTTTATGGCCTATTTTTCCACATTTGTAACATGCTATTATTTTTTTCTTTTTTGCTGGTCGTTTCTTCTTTGGAGAAGGTTTGGGATATTCTTTTTTGAAAGGCGTGGAAGGTCTAGGAGGTCTCTAAAAAATTATTTGTAGCATTCTTCTTCAGAAATCTTCTGCAGACGGATAAGGGGCTGCAATTTTAGTTATGCCCAATACATCACATAAATTTCCCATCTTCTTCCGAGATTAGGCCTTTTTTGATCCGTGTTTTGTTTAAAGCTTGATTTCTTTACAAAGATTCAATCCTTTAGTTTTGGCTATTCCAAATATTTGGCTAAAGGTTAATAGATTAAAAGGGATATCATTTGTCCCAAAATCTAGCGTAATTTATTGAGGATATGTTCTCCAAAGAGTTTTGGAATCCTGCAATAAATATTTTTTTCCAGAAGTCTTGGACTCCATCTTCTCTTTTGAGAACATTGGTTAAGAAACATCCTTATACGACCTATAGTCACTGAGTGCGGGACAACGGAGATTAATAAGGACTGTTGTAGCAGGCACGTGTTCTTCTTTAGGGTTTTCTATGAAATGAAGGGTTATGGTATAGATGAGCATTTGTGGCCCATCTTCTATTTCTTCCTCAGTACCGTCTTGTTTTTTCTTCCTAAAGGTATTATTGAGGATTCTATTCCTTGATTCTGGGTCAATGAAATTATCCCACCAATTTTTTAATTGTCCTATAAAGCCTATGACAAGTCTTGTAGTTGTTTGTTCTCCCATAAATCCTTTGGCTTTGTATGCAGCGATACCCATAGTCATTTTTTGTAGGGTAGATAGGATTTCATATTCTGATTTCCATTTATATTCCATTGGTAAATCGACTCTTTGTTGAAGTGAGAGGTTGTAAAATTTCCTCTTTCTTCATATTGGAGATCTGGAGGGGTAGGTTCTAGGTCATAATTCCTCATACGAGCCTATCGCCAACCCCTAATTTTGTTGATAGTAAAAGGTGCAGTGTCCTCAAAATTTTCTTGAATGGTGTTGAGGATATCTTCACTAGTATTGATTTCGACATTGTCCTCTTCTTCTTTTGAAGAGCTCCTAGACATGTGATTTTGGTAAGTTTTGTCTAAGCAGACTATGTTTTTACCTTTCAAGGGAGTGTCAAGTTCTCTAATTTGTTTGGAAATGACTTTAAGGAACTGACTATTGGCATTTGAAGAGGTTTTGGTGAAAGACTCTTCATTTCTTTTAGGAATACTACCCATTTTGAAAAAGGGCTGAGAAATGTTGTCTGCGTAACTACTAATTTGTTTAGGGATCTTTGCCAGTGTATTCATCCGTTCAATTCTTAGAGAGGCATGATTAAATTGTTGAGCAATTGTGTTGAGGATGGTGTTGGTATAATTGGCTTGTTGATGGACCTTTTTGAGGTCATCAAGTCTAGCTGTATCGTTCCCCTCCCGACCTTTTCGATAAGGTGAAGCAATAATTAGTTCACCTCATACGATGAGTTTAATAGGCTAGGTATCTGGGGGGTGGATAGAAGAAATACTATCGCCATTTGTAAAATGCCAGGTTTTGAGAAGACTAGTTTGAACATTTAGACTTGGCTGGCTGAAAACTTCTTGCAAGTCCTGTTTAGAAGCAAATGTGGGGAACCATGTAAAGGAAGGTGTGTGGACTTCAAGACACTCCATGTCTTTAATTCACTCCGTCTTTATATGTTCTCTGAGATTCCTATTGATTTGTTCAAACCATATTTGAATAGAGGTGTTCTTCTTAGAATAGTAGTTTGCTTTAAGGATTGACCATCAATAGAAAAGTTTGCATATGTAAGAACATTTATATCTACTCCTATCCCTGAAGAAGTAGGAGATGGAGGGTCATTAACAGGTTCGAGGACTGGAGCCCAAAATCTGTATCTTTGGGAATGGTCTAAAAGTTTAGATCTAAAAGAGTACTCAGAGAAAGATCTTCGATAATTGGAGGGTTCAGGAATCAAAGTATTTTCACTGATGGATTGAGATCTAAATTTTAGAATAACCCTACCATCAGGTTTTTCTATAATTTGATCTATATCTATTCTTTCTAACTGTGTCAGAGGTTGAGTATTTTGGATTTCAAACTCATCTGGGAGAGTAATTTCATCCTATTTGAGGAGTTTTAGAGCAAAGACCATTGGTTTGTTGTCTTCAATTTGTAACAAAATTGTTTCTTGTGAATTAGAAGGGAGAGGACTCAAAAATCAAGTGTGTAAGTTTGGAGACATAAGTTGAAAATATACTCGATATATGACTACAAAATTTTTGAACTCATAAAATTTATCGCCTCAAACAAGGGCAAGTAAGATCAACTATAAAATTTGATAACAATTAAAAATATATAGATCCTTTGCCAACATTTATGTGAATGATTGCTAAGAGGGAGTTTTTAAGGCTTTTATCCCTTAGCGCCATATGAATGGGGGCGTTAATACACCTTTTGACTAGCGGTTTAATGACAATTTAAACATGGCCCATATGCATGAATTTGTAGTTTGCCTTCAAATGACTGTAAATAGAATTTTGTTTAATCATTTCAATAGTTTGTAAATCATTTTGCAAACTGATGACCTCTTCATGAATTTTCATAAATAAGTTCTAACAAAGTTGAATGTTCCAATTTTGTATATGGCATCAACATCTATCCTAGGTATTGTCCAGTTTCATAATTGTCTAGCGAGGTTGCTCTAAGTATGGGACCTGTTCTATTTTCATTAGAATTATTTATGCCTCTATTACTGCTATCTGAGTTAAATGACAATAGCCTTCTTAACCTAGATGCCATTGTTAATGCATGTTCTAAACCTTAAATGCAGACATATGAGATTGACGGGACCAACTACTGGCTGACCAACAGCTTTACGGCTAACCAATGCCTATTCCAACATCAACGTCTGTAGATGTCTCTATGCACTTAATGGATAAAAACGCAAACAAAAGTGTCTAAATGTAGAAAGCTATATCAATATGGCTCTGATACCAGCGAAAAAGGATCGGCTTGCAAACAGAGGATTGTATATATTAAAGAATAGAATTTGGCAAAATATACTTATAGAAATGGTGTATAATAAAGAAAAGCGGTAGGAAACACCTCAAAAAGCTATAAGTAAAGAGATTACAATAATAAGGAAGAGTAGTAGGAAATGCCTCAGAAAACTATAAGAGATTCCAAATTTCCCTTTAGATCTTTCTTCTCTCCCTCTTTTTTTTTTTTAAATTTCTTCTGCTGCCCTTCTTGCTGAAATTTGGCACCTCAAATAGAGAATAAAGGTAACCTTAATTATTTTTGTAGCGCTTTCTCAAATGTAGATTCCAATTGTGAGTCATTATTTTGCCTTTTGGGTCATGCAATGAAAGTAATTTTGTCGTGAAATGCCAACAGCGGACTATACTGTAGATGAATAGTGTTTTGTCGGAAATAATTGTACTAGAAAAATGTCGATAGTAAAAATGGTGTTTGCTTTTGTAAAAGGTGAAGACCTTTGCGAGCCCTTTTTGTTTGGGTCATAGATTGCAAGGATCTTGGGAACAAGGTCCCCTACATGGATCGGGATGCGTAGAGGAGGTTGTTGAGCTGGCATCTTCTTCATCATCTGAATCTAACTCATGAGTTCCTGTATATGCTCCTTTTGTAGTTCGGACTCATTCATAAGCATTTCAAGGAAATCACATTGTTTTTGTGTGAGTCCTTTAACTCGAGATTTTGTGGAACCTTTTGTGCTAGATGATTCTTCTCTTTTGACTAGAGTAGAGGGTCGAACTGTAATTTTCTTGCGATCTTCAATTTGCTTTAAATTGTGGAGAGTAAGCTCCTTTGTCTTTGTTTTACAGAAGAACTCAACATTTTCTTTTGAACAAAAAATGGTTTTGTATTCATTCCACCATCTGATCTTGTCGATATAGACCATAGAGAGTGGAAAAGAATTGAGTAGATAATTATGAAATCTGTATTTCAAACTAAAAATCCAGGCAACATTAAATGTTCGAAAAAATTGAACTTCCTTTGCATATGATTCAATTGTCGAGCTGTTCTTATTCTAGAATTCTCATCGTTCTTTTGCATCTGCAGGTAAGAGGGACGTGGCACATCCAAACCAAGTCTTCCAAAAATTAAGCCAAATAAGGAACGAGGTTGGACAATTGTCATGAAAATTGAGTGTCAGGGTGATAAACGAAAGCTCTAAACCAAGTCATTTTATAGCTATTATAATTGTAACTTTGTGGGTGATAGGGGATGGAAAACTTTCATTCGTCAGAAGGGTTTTTTCATCACTATAGACCTATAACTTTTCTAATTATACATTTGGAGTAGAGAATGAAGTCTAAGTTCATTTTGTCACAGGTATAAGTAATGTCACTAGAGTGAGAATCAACAAGGACGAGTTCATCGAATTGTCGATTCTTTAAGGGGGTTGTCGCTTAGGTAGCGAAAGTTACCCAAGCTCTTTTGAATAATTGATTTAATGGTTTCAATGGAAGGAGCCGTTTTGAAACTCGTTAGGAACAAGTGTTCAATGAATCTAATTAAATAATTGTCTTGGGATGGTTTGACGGGTCAGTTGGAAACAACGGTTTTGTAAGGCAAAGGCAAAAAATTTGTAAGAGGTGAAGATGCATTGGAAATTTGTTTTCTCGTCATTTTTGCATGAACTTCGACCCATAATACATTTTCACACACACACACACACACTAAGATACATATATATACACGCGCACGCGCACACACACACATATATACACACATGTATACATACACACACACACACACACACACACACACATGTGTACACACACACACACACACATATATATATACACACACACATGCGCGCGTGCACACACACACGTGTGTGTGTGTGTGTATATATATATATACACACACACACGCACACACATACACAAATATGTGTGTATGTGTGTATATATATGTGTGTATATGTATATATATACACACACATACATATATATATATATATATATATGTGTGTGTGTGTGTCTATATACACACAGATATATAGAGAGAGAGAGAGAGAGAGAGAGAGAGAGAGTGAGTGTACAAGAGAGTCCTTGACAGCAAAATAACTCTTTAACTTGGGCTCTGCTCAGCTTCCATGACTTCTCATCTTTCTAAGTAATTATTACAAGATTAATGGCTCAATCTATAATAATCTTAGCGTATTAGACAAAAATCTACGAGGACCACATTTGAACAGAGAACAAACAAAATCAAACACAAGAATAACATAAATATTTCCACAAACCCATTAACCAAGGGCTACAAACAATCACTTTAACCTAAGCATCCACAACGCTCCATTGTCTCCAACAGCAAATCTTGGCCAAAATCTCAGTCACTGTGTCTCTCTTACAATCAGCTTCTCATGGGGGGACAAAAAATGAAAGCGTTCAGGAAAAACAGGAACAAAATGTGAATGTTATAGGGAAAACCGACCCCATTGTAATAACTTCTAAGTGCTGAAACAACACATCAATTATGGTGTTGAAGGGTAAGCCTTTGATTGAGCGGAAATTCACAATGGAAAATGAAGGTTTATAACAATCAAGACGATACCTGTATTCCTTTCCACCGTGTATTTCGCCAAGGTTTCTGCCCTCTACTACTGGGGTTTCCGTATCCCGGATTGAAATCTAACTTCACTCCAAGCACCTGCAGCTGCTGGATAGCATCATTCCCTGGAACATAGCATAAACTCAGAATGGAAGTTTCAAAGATCCCTACTTGCTAAGTCAATCTCAAATTTAATAAAAGATCTCAATTCAAAATAGCAACAAAAAACAAAGAGGAGAGATTTCCCAAGTCAACTGAAACTCAACTTCATTGACAAATGATTTAGCAAGGTCTTGCTATAGCGTGCTGCCTTGATAATATTTCCGCAATGACTTGTTGCCCAAACAAGTCGGAGTTCCTCAGAATAAGGTTTCTTGTTGATGAGTTGACCACATAGCCATGACTTGGCATCCATTGCAGTAATTGGAGGAGCAGCTCTTTCTTTTCAGGTTGTGTAATATAACGTGAAACTGCCAGGTGAAATGCATTCTGCAAACAAACGAATGGATTTTAAGAAAGATAACCTAAATTGTAGAAAGTGTGAGATTGAAGGAGGTTGTGGCAGAGGGTAGTTGTGCAACATTGGTTGGGCTTTACTTCACTGGAGGACGACCTTCTTGCCAATAACCATAGCATCTCCCCGATGCATTATCCAAACATTGCGTTTTAGATATCTCTTGCCGCCCTCTCATAGTAATTGTCTAATTTCTTAGCAGTATATTCTCTTGTGGTTCCCTTTTTTTTCTTTTTTTTTTTTTTTGGTTTTGTTTTTGGAGTAAAATAATGGGCATTGGAATTCAACAGCAAGCTAGCATGATAGAAAAAGATCAACGCAAAAAGGACTAACAAATAAGCGAATTATTTTGAGCATGCAAAATGTTCTACTCTTGAAAATTTGAAACATACAAAATCAAACTTCTTTCAATAGGAAAGGCAAAACAAATAGGATGACAGGGTAATAAAGGTAATAAGCATGAGAAGTAACATGGTAACACGAATAAAACAGACAGCAGCTGGGACTTACTAAGGAAATAAGCTATCTAGAAAATAATTCATATTGTCGTCAATGCATTGGACTCACATGCAGTATCTTCAAAAGCTCCAGAACCTTTTATCTAGTATCAAATTGAAATGCTTCTTGATGCATTTGGAAGGGTTTGTCACACAGGGTAATGATCGCAAATATCAAATAAGAATGAAAAGATTTAGAAAGCCTAAAGAGTTTTCTGAAAGTATGCTCGTTAGGCTGCATCTAAAACCAAGCACTAAAACAGCACTAAGAAGAAGACCTACTGAAGACCTGTCTGGACAAGCATCCAACAAGTATCGAAATGCACAAAAAATTGAAAATAAGATCAAAGACCAGCAGCTCATAACTTTATCTGCTGTCACTTCTGCTGATAAGAGTCAAATGGGCAAAATTTTTTCTCTTCCAATTAGGCAAACACCATACATCTACGCACCAAAAATATCACAGCAACTAGACTATCTTTTGATAGTTGACTACCTGGTCAATCTTATAGCCGGAGGTGTGAATAACTCTTAGAGCATCATTTATTAAGTTTATGTCGCCTGATTTCATGTATGCCACCAAGAACTTTTTAGCTCCTTGTGGAGAAATCAAATTTGCATTTTCCTGTCGACAAGAGTGACAGAGTAGATTAGTTTCCAGAATAAAAGAGAGATGCATTGCTGCTGAAAAGTACCATGTCAAACCTCGGCTACAACATATGCATCCTTCAGTCGCTTCCCTGCTATTAGTATGACCAAAATCTTCTCATGAAGGGTCTTAGATATAACTCCATCAGATTTCAAAATGCTGTAGGCAGAAAATGCTTCCGAGGGTGCACCAGCTTTACCAAGTCCAAGAATCAAAGAGGATAACATTTCCTGCAAAGTTCAGTTAGCATTAAGTTTCACAATACAAACCAAAGATAATCCTTATCCCAACCCCCCCTCCCCCCCCCCCCCAAAAAAAAAAAAAAAAAACTAAATATAACTCCACCCAAGTAAAGCAACAAAACATGCTTGCAGTGTGTGTTCCATATATACAAGGACAGTCATCAAAAAGATTTGTCCAGATGGAAAGCCAGGAAGGGGAACAGCAAGGAAAGTTGTTCAGTTTGGACGCTTAGAGCCTAATCTCAGAACTTCCATGGCAATAACATTTCAAACACAAAATTCTGAAAACCGAGTCTCAACCACAACCCAAGCTAATTATGCAAGCAAGTTGATAGATAGCTGCTGAAATAGACTTTGTTACTTGGGCTTTTAATTTTTCCCTCTACTAACACCACACAAGCAAAAACTCCAGGCATCTCACTCCAAAATTCAAATTAGGCTAAAAGACCACAAAGTTTATTGAACATTGTCAAGTCTGACACTTAGGGCACAGTAAATTTTGGCACTTTATAACAGATTCGGGGGGGAGGTGGGGGAATTCTTTTTTTTTTTTTTCTCCTTTTTCTCAGGGAAGTGCAAGGATACCCTCCAGCAAGGAGGCAGTAGAGGGGAAGCATTGCTAGTGATGGGGTTGGACTATAAAACCTCTCCCATGGGAGTCCAGCCAACATAAGACAGATTTCTAGACTGTTGCTATCTCCTGGTTATCAAACTAAGATCTAAGAGATACATCATACATCTAGCTGCAGGCTGAGAAAAATAAAACAAAAACCTCACTCGCTGACCAAAACCAGTTTCGGGTAAGGTTTCCCTGACTATGACATGGCATGATGGCAATCAGTTGCAGCTAGTAAACCTCATAGAGGTCTAATATAATCCATTCATTAAGTGCTAGACATCCACTCTGCAGTCCCTAATTGTACTTGCATGATAGACAAAATGTACCTCCTCCAGTGGATGACCTTTACTGCTCATGTCCTGCAGGGTACGATATGCCAACAGATATAACTTCTCTTTGCAAAAATATGTCATTAGTATGTGAAAGGTCTTCTGATCAGGATTTATAGCCAGTTTATCCATTTTTCTCATTGTTTGCATCACGCTTTCCATATCACCTGCTCTACAATAAGCACACAGCATTGCATTCAAGATAACCACGTCATATTTATTATACATAGCTTCATAATCTGCAGCCCACTTCTTTGCTTCTTCCAACCGGCCAGAGCTAGAAAGAGCGGAAATTATAATACTGTGAGAATAACCATCTGCAAGACCAGCAAATTGATACGTCTAAGATTAAAACACCACAAGTATACTCTAGCCCACAAATAAACCACAAAAGCCATCTTGATATGCAGGGAAATAATCTACATGGGAAGCCTGAGCTCGAAAATAGGCTCTCCTTTAAGAAAAGATGGAGCTAAGAATTAATAACAGCTTGAGGCGGCTTCAGGTAGTCAATTGTAATTTGCAAAAATGTAGTACCCCGGGCAGACAGGTCCAGCTGTATGGGATCATACAAAAGTGCTGTTACTATATTTACAGCACATAGACTAGTAATCAAACAGGTAAAATAGAATGGACACAACAAAATATGATTAGATTAATTTATTTCTTATTTCCAAGTCAGAAAAGCAGCTGGCCTGAATAAAATGTGGCATGGTTTTGTGCATTCTGCTTGAGTGAATATTCATCTGGCTAGAATTGAGGGGAAAACTGTATGGCACAGCATTTTTGGCATGACCAACCGACATTCACCAAGATAAATAGAAAAAAGACATCCAGGGATATTGCAGTGAATGACAGAGAGCATGTCACAATATTCTTGACAACCTGATCTCTAAATCGAGACAAAAGTTAGAAACCTAGCTCCACAGGTGGACTGATGGACTTCCCTTTTCACTTTGCAATCCAAGCAAGCTTATCCTTGATTCAGGCATATGCAAATCATAAGCACATATGTCCTACTGTGGGGTGCATTTTGCCGTTTGCTGACGACTGCAACGTGTGACACCCAAACTCTAAGGAACTTACCAGATCTAACTTGTCTCTTATTCATCTCCTCAAAAACTGCTTTAGCTTCATCTATCTTTCCAGATTTTGAGAGGCCATCCATCAATATACAGTAAGGCATCTGCGCACAAGTCACCAAAAATAAGCAACAACCTGATGGACCAAATAAATTAGCTCAAAAAGTCCAGGCAGCATAAAACAATAGACAATGCTTTGCTCGCTCAGTCGTCCTCTAGTAGCAAGCATGACGTAGGATGATGCACCTCATTGCATTACGGCATTACCAGATCTGTATTTCTTATTTGGCTGGTTTTTCCTGTCTTCCCCCTCCCGTCTCTTCGGGTAGGAAGGGTATAAGTGTAAGAGAACCGCATTGTCATGGACTTATGGGTCTCTGATGCTCAGATATCGCAAATGCCATACAAGAAGACTCTCGTTTGTGCGTACAAATGCAGACATTCATGGATGCAATTCATGATTGGCTTTATTGCTGCAATGTTATTAGCAGCGCATTTATGACTGGCCAGCTCTGGCCTGGGATTATGCCGTACTGCATAGGTGATCTGTACTCAACCCGTGACAGCACATTGAGTAACCTTGGTTTGATTTTCTTTACACATTCTTAAATCACCCAATTGCCTTAAACATCAAGCATCTTAGACAAATAACCACGGTGTTAAAAAAGGAAATAGATGCCAACTTGATGAAAAAAATGGCAGGAAGAAAGCTCCATGCAGCAGCAATCACCTTGTATTTTCTATGGGCCAAGCAGACTAGGAAGGGCAGGAGGATAGAAAGCGGACGACACAGGCCAACCCCCCCGGGGGGAGGGGGGAGGACTCCTGGCTTCAAAGTTCAAACCAGTGGCCCCACAAAAGGAAAATGCCTCAGCTTAAAAAAAAAAAAAAAAAAAAAAAGAGTACTCAAATAGTTGTATTAAATGGTACCAAGGGGATGTCACCTATGTACAAAAGGAGGCAATCACAAAATAATATCATGCCCTCAAGCTCTCAACTATAATCATATTGACAAAATCCACGAAAGTCAACTTTCTGCTAATGCCATGGAGGTATCCACCTCTTCAGCATAGTCATCAACCCCTTCACATCATCATCTCAATAAGAGTGGTACAAGCTAAACTGGTTCTTGAGCTATTCTAGCTGGGTCAGCTCCTTCGGCTTGCTGAGCATCTTAATCATGCTTTGAAATGGACATGCAAAGCTCATAGACCAGCCTTGATTGGACTTTACACAAGCACCATCCTCTTTTTGGGCCCGCAAAATAGATTTTTGGGGGGAGGGGGGGCCGGGCATTATATTGTTGGATTGAAAAGTTAAACTAATATTACCCAACACACCTAAGGTAGTAGCTATTCAGTAACTGAGTTTGAGATCCAACTCCTGGGTAAAGCTTGAAAACAGAGAGCACAGCTTACTTCAGTATATCACAGCATTAAGCTTTGACATGGTAAAACTCAGCTTGACTAAGTTTCTCCTCTGACCTTGAAGGCATCACAACTACTTAACAGCCATGGTTCTGCTCAAATATGCAGATCCATTACAAGAGCAAAACCAATTTTTAAAATATTTGCCATGTTAAAACAGATTGGAATTGGGAGGAATAGAATTTAAGGAGTGTACAAGAAGCATAAATTGTGAGAGAGATAGTAGATAAGGACACAAGAATCTCATGTAAGAAATGGGACCATGACCATTTGAAAACTGATATCGGGTTGCTTGGGCATAAATGTCAAACAGTTGATTATTCTTGAAGTAATGCATACAAACGGCAAACAGGGAAACCAGAGATATAGACTTCCATCAAATGTGATAATATAATACATGTTATGTTACTATATAAATTATATCTGAAGATAGCATTGTGTTTCTGCACAATCTCAGCAGCTGGAGAGATTTTTTAATTTAAAAATTATTTTTAAAAAAAAACACCTTCAAGTGGAGAGCACAGGAAGAATTTCATACATTGTTAGGTACTGCACAATAAATACAATCAACTACTACAAAGTGCATTGTGTTCGCTTGGTCTATACGTACCTCATCTGTAGCATGGCCCAAGACTTGGAGATCAGACAACAGCACTTTTGACTTCTCAAACAAGCCCGCTTTAACATAGACTTTTAACAAAGTCGTCAACACAACCTGGAAAGGTGCTGAGCAAGGATAAGAAGACAATGACAAAATAAGAAACCATGCATCTGAAAAGTAGAACAAGAACTTAGCATGACACAACAAAAAAAGCTTCATTAAAGATCAGTAGTTCCTGTAAGAGTTTAAGTTCGAACTTGAACAAATGGACAAATTCTATAAAGGTCCGATGAAACCACAGTTGCCTGGAAGTCTGGAGCGCTGTACACTCTGGTATGGGGGAGGAATTTGGGAATGCGATCTACCATCTAGCAGAGAATATGGTCCGTGAGGGCTGTTACTCGTACATTTGGTTCGCCAATTCGCCAACTTCACATATTATAGACACTCATAAGATGATTTAATTATGACTAATTGAGGTTTTTGCAATAAGCGTTTAGTCAAAATACATATAAACGTTTTTGAAACAAAATAGAAAGAAAGAACAAAAAATAAATGCAACGCAACTAGCACGTGACCAAAAGCATTGGCCCCCACACCCACATTATTTTAAGTGAAATACTTCATCCTTTATCATGCAAACTGTTCATATACCACACCCTCTCTTTTGCCATGTCTATCACCTGTTCACTTTCAATTTCCCAACAATTCCCCCCCCTCCCCCAAACATGGGCCATCATTTAATTTTCAAATTAATCCCTATTTTATTCCTTCTCCCCGTCTCTCTCCTTCTCATTTAACTCTTTAAAGCTTACCATTCATGGTGACTTCAAAAATCCTTCCATCTTATTCAAAATTTGGCATATAAATCACGGAAATATGCAACACCATTGTGATTGGAGATGGGTTCACCAAATTCGCCAGATTTGGCGAATTGGTGTGCTGACATATTGCGTCCTGGATTGTGCAAAATCAGTTCATGGTACAGTGAAGGGCTGAGCGAATCCGGCAACTATGATTGAAACCTTGATAAAAAGGTGTTCAGTCATGCGAGTACAATATAGCCATATGTGAATAATAAGCCCTTGAAAGTACACCACGGACGCAGACCACTGTATGGTAAAACAAGTTGACAATTCCTCATGAACTAATTCTATAAGAGGCAAGCAGTTCTAAATTACAAAAATAGAGACAATTTTAAATTACACAAAAAGGAAGAGCTGCAAGGACAATTCATGATCTTCTAAATAAGAATGCTGATGCGATGATCAGTTAAAGAAATAAGAAACTGGAATAATGCAGTTGAATTCTCCCAATATCAAACATTGTGACTTTAAAAATGAATAGTAATATGCAGAAGATGCGTTTGCATAACATAAGATCTAGTCTTTGACCTGTGAATCATGCCATGGGTGACTTATTGTGGTTTGTGAACAGAGCAAGTTCAGCGACAATTCTCTTTCCGCAAGTTCTCACTAATTTTATTGCGATTTATCTGGTCTATTTCTTAAATTTGGCCTTATATTGTAAACAATGTTATCATACTAGAGTCCCAGATGTAATCTGCAATGATTGAGATGACAACAAGACGAACCTTATTTGGGATTAAACCTGCAGATTTCATGTCCTGGATCAACTCATCAGCCTTCTGATGGTTGCCCTTGACAGAGAATGCATTGAGCAATGCGCTATAGTGGTACATATTAGGAGAATGACCTTCAGCCTTCATGCGGGTATAATACATCTCTGCCTCCTTGCATTGACAGTTTGAAGCACAAACAGCTATAAGCGTGCCATAAATCACATTGTCCATACTAATCCCATGATCTTCCAGCTCTTCAACCAGTTCTAGTGCTTTTGTATATCCATGTTTTACTTTCATGCAACCTGCCAGCAGCTAAGATGATGAAAAATAGTAAAATCAACGACACAAAATGCTCTTCAAAATTATAAACTTTTAATCATCTCATTACAGATTGGTATAGCTTATGCATCTTCAATTGAAATATCAAGACTTTGCAACTCAAAGCTCAGCATCACAACAGACAATTTAGGGAGGAAAATAGCATAAAATCCTGACATCATATGTATATATAAGCTAAAGAAGCTTACCGTGCTATATGTCACGACGTCTGGCTGCAAACCACTTTGCTTCATCCGTTCAAATAGATCGATTGCTTCATCGAAACTGTTATTTTTCACCAAACAACTGAGAACAGAATTGCATATGGAGACATTATTTCTCATGGTTTCGTCACTTATGCTCTTGTATGCATTCAGTGCTTTGGAAGTGTTCCTGCTTTCCGCCATAAATTTAATATAACTACTATATGATGCAGCATTGATCTTCCCATGCTTTAACATCCACCCAAATAGCTGCAAGGTACCAATCATAAGCATCGATCTTGATCATCCTTTAAGCTTTGAAAGTAGCGCATAAAAATCAAGGACACTTGAAATACGACAAATGGCATCTGGCAGGGTCAATATAAGCCGATGTCTGCTCACGTCACCCTCTGGGGCGATGCCCCCTGAGGGGGGAGAGATATCATTCGACGGATACCGACCAAAAAAAATTTAAAAAAAAAAATAATAATCCACTTCCAATGAAGCTATGGGCAATTATTGGCAAGTGTCAGCTTTGGGTCATAATGAGCTAAATCAAGTACTCCTTACACTATTCCTTGCCTCTTTCCTTCGTTGTGATTGAGAGAAAACAAGAAACACATTTCCAATCACATCTAACGAGAACTCCATTTTCTGTAACTACCTCATATTAAAATATACATGAGGCAAGAAACTCATGACTCGTGACAGTCTGAGAGCCACAGCGCAGAGGATACCGTAAATATCATGAACAATTTTTTTTTTAAAACAAATAAATCAGAAACATGATCCATCTAAAGAAAAGACAAGGTTGGACACCTAGCTAGAATAGAGCTATAGTTATCTATTACAAAAACGAACACATAAAGCTCAAGTGAACACTTATTAACCAACCAATTCATACAAACAAGCTTGCAGTTACAAAGGCTGAACAAATTTGAGCCCAAGATACATCTCCGCCATAATATATAAACAGTTAGGATGAAACAGAAAATGTTAATATCCAGCCGAGCATAAGCAGAAAAGTGACATAATTCATAAAATCCCTAATATATCACAAAAATTTTAAAAATGGCTAGACTGACGCACCTCAATTAGATCCTTCCACCTACTTGATTTCCCAAAATTGCGTAATACGATGTTTAGATCTGCTACCTTCAATTCCCTTCCTGAACTGTAAATCAGCAGACCATATTAAGCAGCTTACACGAAGTACATCATATGTTAGCAACTTTGAAATTAAAAGTTACTGCAACTAACCCCACCAACCCCCAACACAAAAGAAAGAGGGAAAAAGAGGGGCTATCTGAAGTTCTACCTGCATATTCTTTCTTAATCATGAATTTTCCAGGTATTGCAGCAAAAGTAACTCAGTTAAGTAGTGAAAGTGCTCATCTTTTGTTAAAACTTATAACTTCCTACTCGGTTTGAACTTCTATATCAGGAATACCTTTCCCATTCCCGTAACTATTTCATAAAAATCTTACCAACAGAAAACACGAATTCTCACCAGTCACTACCTTGGCACTATCATAATAAAATTATTTACACATTTTGAAACTGGAAATACTCTTTTAGACCTCGATCTCATGAGTTGTTATCCAAAAACTGACACAAATGTGCACCGACCACCAAATAGCCAAACGAAACCAACACACCAAAGCTCCACCTTAGCTTGGGCCAGGGGGGGGGGGCGGGGGGAGCAAAAGATACTTGTAATTGTTGTCCAACCTTATTACCCAATATCCTGCCGAAACCTGCTAGATATGATCATGACTCTTCTCTGAATCTTGAATTCAAAAAACATAAAAATTGTCAGGACTAAAACTGAGCTCATGTCTGGGCTTAACAATCTGGACAAGTTGGTCAATTTTTCTCTCAGCCCAAAAAAAAAAAAAAAAGGAGAAATCCATGCAAGAAAACATGCTACAGCCCAAAAGCTATCGCATAAAATTTGCTCTAGAGCACCTTAGCAAGAGGTATTATTTTGCTCCACTCCTCTCCGTATTGTTTCTCAACCTGCATATATTTTTGTCCTCATTTTTCCCTCTGTCTATTATCTTCCTCTGCCTTCCTCATTTCTCCAGCTCACTGTATCTCTTAGTCTTCCTTTCGCGCTGGTCCCCCCCCCCCCCAAAAAAAAAAACATCGTATGTGATTTGTAGCAGGATCTGTCCCATTGAACCTTTATTTGGTACTCATAACACCTCCACATGTTGATGATTTCGAAGCATCCCAAGATATTTTGCCGATTCATCAACATCAAAGGCTGTTGTAGACAACTCAAGGCTGAGATTTGGCATTTACAAACTAGAACTGATTACAGACACTAAGATCAAGCGGGTTGTAGATGAGCAGCACACTTCTTCAGGCCTAAATTTATTTCATATTTTATGTATTTGTCCTTTGTCAGGACTTTTCTGTTTCTTATCAATTTTATTCATTTTTCCCTTCTTGCTCCTTCAATTATAGCGTTCCTATGAGTTGATCTCTTCATGGAAGCGCATCCAGTTCTGCACCCGAAAATAACTGAACCCGTCACAGATGGATATCTATCAAAATTCTGGGTACAGGTCGAGCTGTTTTTTTTTTTTCATCATTCAAATTGTCTAGGCTCAAAATTTTCCAGCGCTAATTGAACGCAACACTACCCCCAGATAAAAAAGGCATCGTCTCCAGACTTCCATTTCACTCTAGTAGACCTAAGCATACTCATTGCTTAGTACTTAGCAAAAGAAGCACAGAACAATTAAGTGAGATGTTTTGCTTTCATTTATCATAATTAAAGTTAAAAGTACCTCCCAAGAGTGACTTTTTAAGCTGCATGAGAAGCAGACAAAAATGCACTGACCAAAAAAGTGCAGACACAAAACACAGTCCTTTCTTTAATAAGGAAACAAAACAAGGTCATATAGGCAACTTAATTATGTCTATTCTGATAAAGCCTACATTTTCCCCAAAAAAGCAATAAAAACCTAGTAAATCTGCCAAAAATGCTCAAGTATCTTGTTGGAGTATGAAAGTGGACATTGTCCCACATTGATAAGAATACAAAGAATATAAAAGTGGGTGTTGTCCCACATTGATAAAATTGAAGGGCTTGAGCATGTATATAAGCTTGTAAGTTACTCCACCTATTGTCAATTCGTTTTAGGATGGAATCTCATTTGAGCTTATATGCATGACTCTTTGTTAATTGCCTCATTGATATATAAAATTTAACATGGTATCAGAGCAGGTTGCTCGATCTTGAGTTGCCACCATCCCCGTTTGATTAAAATTGTGTGCACGTGTTGGGCTTTGTTAGTAGCCCGCACGTGAGGGGGCGTGTTGGAGTATGAAAGTGGGTATCGTCCCACATTGATAAAAATACAAAGAATATGAAAGTGGGTGTTATCCCACATTGATAAAATTGAAGGGCTTGAGCATGTATATAAGCTTGTGAGTTACTCCCCCTATTGCCAATTGGTTTTGGGATGGAATCTCATTTGAGTTTATATGCATGACTCTTTGTTAATTGCCCAATTGATATATAAAATTTAACATATCTCCTTCACAATGAACTATAATTTTCATTTTTCTACATTATTTTATACCCCACCAAAAAACTAAATAAATATCCAAATCAATACTCCAGGAGTCCTGCCTAAGCTGGGTGCTTGGATTTTGGAAGGAGGTGAGGTTGCCAAATATGCCAGCCTTAACCCTAAATTGTAAAGAGATTGGTTCCATTATATCATAAATGAGTACACAAATAAATACAGTTGGCAGACATGTCAATCAAATGAATTTGCTAAGTTTATGTCTAGTTTAAAAACTTTGACCAATTTTCTCCATGCTCTTCATAATACACATTTTTTCGTATCAGTTCAAGATATAAAATCTGCATACATTCAATCAGAAAATATGACTAATTCAATATCTACATCTAATGCCCAATACAAACTTGCAGTGAGTCTCAGGATGAAGATGAACATCACATGAGGAACGTGCAAATATAAGTAACTACAGCCAATGAATGCATGATCTTATGTTCATCTTGCAATATTGGGCTTAACTATAACGGTGAAGAGTTCTTCGAAACAAACAAGGTCATAGACAAACCCCAGGGGCAAAATATGGTCCTGGATGCATATAATGAAGTCAGACATATTTCTCACAAACCTCCAAAGGTCCAAAGTTTGAAATACAAATTAAAAACAGAAGTTATGTTGCAAGCTAAAGCACCTTTCTAAAAGATCAACTACACTAGTTAAGATACCTGTTCAGCTGAGTGCTTTAACAATAACACAGCCTACAAAATTAGTCAGGTCCCCCCCCCCCCGGCGGAATGCATTGTCTATTGCCATAAACAGCTCCACACCAATTGCCTGTAAGTGAAAAGTGAAAGAGTGTTGCTAGTTGATCATGATGTTATCACTTGCAAGTTACATCAACTTCTAGCATTTTGTGTGAATTATAAAGTCCTGTTTGTGAATCTTCCTTAGTTTATACAACCTGAAATTATCTTCCTAAAAACTTCCACCGCTCCTCAAGATGTTTATGCTTACTTGTACACTACAAAACAAGTCGTAAAAGACCTTCATGACCATTCATCAGATAATCTTAGTAATGGAGGGGGAAAAAGCATCAGTACCAATGGTTGTTGTCCATCAGCTAAGCAGCTTCCCCATCTCTTTCTTTTACAATTTACAAACTCATTCTACATGAACATGCTTTTCAAATTCAACTTCTAACCATTTACTACCAAACATATCGAAAAAGTACCGTGCATAGGGGAAAGAGACAACAATAGTATAATGGGGGGAAAAAGCTTTAGATTATTATGGATTGGACCAAAATGTCTTGCCGAACTGTCATCTATTTCTTTTGCCGTGGAGTAGACTAGTAGAGGGTAGTCAATGCTTTTTAAATTTATGATCCAACGGAAACAACCCCTTTGAGGGTAAGCCTGCATATGTTTGATCACACATGCACCATATCCCGCAAACATAAGCCTCTAGGTACTCATTATGTTAGGAATGAGATACCAGTAATGAACAGGTAGACACTTTCTATAGTGCAAAACTGACATCTTAGAAAATATTCTTAAGAAACTAAACTTCAGCAACAATTTCATGCTCAAATACGGTAATACATGTTTGGCTCTCAAATGGGTCGAAGGCCTACCTGATGTCTACACCCTAGAGCCTCACAGCCCTCACCTTGTCCTCAAGGCTATTTAATACCTATTTGGAAAATACCTATTTTTGCACTCAATGCATCATATGTAGTAGCCTTATCTCTTATTATAGAGAGTTTACTTCAATTGGACTTCAGGTCGGAAATCATTGACTAAAGGGCAATTTAATGAGGCCTTCAACTTGGGAAGATGATGTCATTTGGAGTCAAGCCCTTACTAGAGGATTAGTTCAACACCTTATGAAGCTGCCAGTTCAATCAAAAACTTGAACCAATAGCCCCAAAATATGGTTATTAGTACCCACTTCAGATAAGCAATTCTTGAAAACGGAAACAAACCATGAATTTAGATTTTCAGTACATCCAGTACCCAACAAAACACAACCAATTTGAAACAAAGTTTGGCAAGAATGCGGTAATCATTTCACCAAACACGTGGTACGCAACCAAAGGGGGCGACATGCAGCAGAACCCAACAGCGAAAACAGAAGAAAAGCAGAAGAACCTGGCCAAAGCAGACTCCAAATCGGAGGATTGTTGAATTTCAGCAAGAACAGCATCTCTTCTTGACCGGGAAATGGCGCCAGAAGGCTTTTTGGCTACCCTTGAAGAAGACACTTTGTTGCCGGCTCTAGTGAGAGGTTTAGCAAAAGCAGTCACAGTATTTGGCAGAGAATTGGCTCTTCTGAAGATAGTGGAAGAAGAAAGAAGCGGAATTTGAGCTGTTTGGGTTGCTGAGAATGCATGGGACATGGTAATATGCTGAGAGTAATACCCGCTAGGACTCACCAATCACCATACGACCAACAGAACTGAAAGTGGAGTGAGACTCCCGGGAGTGATAGTATCAGCAGCTGGAATCATTCTTGCATTATTATGTTCAGAACCGTAACTTTCTCGAGTATACAAAGGAAAAGTCTAAAAAAATGCAGTGGGGTCAATATAGCTTTTTATAATAATGAAAATTGGCTTTGGGTTGATGCATTATCCAACAAAAAAATGTCAATTAAAAAAAAAAAAAGAGTTTTCAAGTACACCTGACAGACGAATAGTTCAATTCAAGTTTACCTCATATTAATTTCAAATCATATGATCTTTGAATTTATAAGAATTATTTTATTTAACTTATTTGTAGTTCAAGTTGATTTCATATTTATTGATGATGGTTTAAAAAACTTGCAATTCATTATGTAATGCAACTTACAGGAAAGATTTGCCTCAATTCAATTTGGACCAAGTCCCTTGAACTCTATCAATGTGAAGATAGACTTCACTCAAATATGAGATTAGGTATGATTTCGCGTGATTTTAGTTGGATAATCAAGCATAGCGTAGTTTCATTTAGGATGTGTTTGGACCTAACACAGTAACAGGGAAAGAAAAAAAAATATCGAAAAGTAAAAATTTTCTCATGTTTGGAGTAAGGAAAAATGAATGGAAAAACAATCATGAGGAAAAATAGAAAGAAAATTATGGACATATAGTATCATATATTTTCCTCCAAAATATGTGAGGAAAAGTGGTGGAAAATCTTTTGACTCTTGCCCGATAGCTCCCCCCCGACCCCACGCTTTCTCTCCCTCCTCACAACGCTCATACTCTCGGTTTCCTCCTCGCACACCTCGCTCTCTCTCTTTCTAGCGACCCTCTGGCTACTCCGGCGACCCTCTAGCTGCTCCGGTGACGCTTTTTACGCTTGATCTGGTAACTCTCTCTCTCCCCCTCTCTCTCTCTCTTTCTCGTTCTCTCGCTAGGGGATAGGTTTCATTCGGTTAGGTTTAGGTTTCAAGTGGGGTTAGGATCGAGTGCTATTTAGGGATTGAGTGTCGTTTAGGAATACCCCTCTAGAGTGAAGAGCTTAGGGATCTTCAGAATCAGGGAAAATCCCACCCAGTACATTTCCTTAATTTGCCTCTCTCTTGCAATCGATGATGTATTTTGTTATGGGCAAGCAAAGAAAGTTGCTGAATTTATGTTTTTTCTGACATGGGGTTTTATGCTTTGGTATGTTGAAGTACAGAAATGACAATTTTATGCTTGATTTATTTATTTCTTGCAATTTATAATGTATTTCATTATGTTCAACTGAAGAAAATTGCTTAGTTTATGATTTTCTGACATGGGTTTTCTTTGAGCAGGCAACTTTGACTGATTCGTTCTTGGCAGATTGAGTAGACCATGGCATCGAATAAGCCAAGAAACACTTCACTACTTCATGCCAATCGCGCCAAAGTGCCCACTGGCTCATCCATGAAGCCCTCAATCTCTGATGAATCATCCATGAGAAGAAATTTGAAGTGCTTAACTGTTAAATCGTCTCAGCTTGGGGATGACATCGAAGAGCAAGATGCAATTTTCAGGCCTTGGAGAAGTTTGTCTAATCCACAAGATAATGTCAATGAAGAATATGAGGTAATATTATGAGTTATGAGATCAGATTCTAATTTTGGTTAACAATTTTCAGCCTCTGATGCAATTTTCAACCTCTGATGAATCATCCATTCCTCTGATTAAGCATGTAATATGATATTGATCTCTTCTATTCTCTAATCAAATGAAATTCAAGATGTGAAGGCTTGCCTTCTTTCTATGTGCATACCTCTGTTTTCTGTTGCCATCTTGTTTCTCCCTTATTTAGTTATAAACCTCTCTTGCTTATGTGGTGGTGTTATAAACCTCATCTGTGAAGGCTTGCCATTGTGTTTCTGTTTTCATTTGGCGCAAGCTTTTCCCCGTGCTTACCCTCATCTGTGGTTATTTTAGTACAAGAATAACATCTAAGAGGCAAAGCACAAGCTCAGCAGCACAAGTTACTGACATGGGAACTGCCTGTACAGCTCTGCCAAAGCTAAGTTTACATTTTAAAAAGTCAAAAAACCTTGCAATCTTGGTTTTTACATTAGCAAGTATCCTTGTTGTATTCTGTGCTTAGCCTTTGTGCTTGTTGCTAGGGCCCAAGGACTAGGTGGCATGAAGTTCAACTGGTCATTGTTACCAGCAATACTCAAAGTGAATATTTCTGATGAACCCAAGGATACTCTTATATGATATGAATACGAATAGTTTTAATTAATTGTTACTGATTTTATTAGCTTGTTTGGTAATTAACTTTGTAATTAATTAGAATAAACATAACCGTCATGTATGTTATTGTTTCTATAGATAGATGAGTGGGAGAAGCTGAAAAAATGGGCAGCGGCTAGCGTTGTTGTTTATGGTGCATGTGCGACTAGTCTAGTAGCATATGTTGCATGTCTTAAAGATCATGTTGATAGGCCACTTTCCAAGAATGATGAAGGGGATATTCATTGTCAATTTCACTCGAGTAGGCTTACACAAAAAAAGGAGCAAGATTATCGCAATGAGCTTCGCATGGGAAAGAATACCTTTGCTAGATTAGTTTGCATTTTACGCGATTCAGGGAGATTGAGAGATACATGTTTTAGCACAGTTGAGGAATAGGTCGCCAAGTTTCTCAATATTATTGGACATGATAGGAAAATTATTCTATAAAGTTAGATTATTGGCACTCGAAGGAAACAGTGAGTAGACACTTCCACAATATCTTGAATGCCATCATTTCTTTAGAGTCAATATTTTTAAAGCAACCAGATGGTTCTGAATGCCCTCCTGAGATTGCAAACAGCCCGAGGTTCTTTCCTTATTTCAAGGTGAATGTGAAAAAATGAGTAATGCTTGTGCTATTATTACTTTTATTCCAAAATAAGATTCTAATAAATTTAGTAATTTTTTGGGTAGGATTGTGTTGGTGCGATTGATGGTTCACATTTTCGTGTAAAAGCCCCAAGTGAAGTGATTCAGAGATATCGAGGACAAAAGCAATACCCCACCATCAATGTTGTCGCAGCTTGTGGATTTGATTTGAAGTTCACTTATGTGTTATCGGGTTAGGAAGGTTCTGCTTCTGATTCGAGAGTTCTAAATAATGCTTTAGAAAATAGAATTGATAGGCTTGAAGTTCCTAATGGAAAGTACTATCTAGTTGATTCGGGGTATCAATTGAGACGTGGGTTCTTGACTCCCTATAGAAAAACTCATTACCATTTGAAAGAATATGGTGTGCTTGCTCCCTAAAATGCTAGAGAAATATTCAACCATAGACATTCTTCTCTTCGAAATGCAATAGAAAGGGCCTTTGGCATTGTAAAGAAGAGGTTTACAATGTTAGGTAATGGGAATAAGCCATTCTACTCCGTACGCACACAAGCGGATATTATGCTTGCTGTGTACATATTGCACAATTATTTTATGGGTGTTAATCCAGATAGGGAGCTTATAGAGGAGGTTGATCTTGAATTACTTAATTCTAATGAATCGAATGGTGGTTGTCTTTCAAACTCAACAAGTGAGAGTCGAGAAATGGAAGAATTTAGAGATAGCCTAGCTAATGTTATGTGGATGGACTATATGAATGGCGGGAATAGTAGGTATGTGGTTCCTTTTCATGTATAGATTGCTTTCTGGTGCTGTTTTATGGTGCTGTTTGCTGTTTTCTGGTGCATATTACACAACTATTTGCTGTTTTCTGATTTGCACAACTATTTTCTATTTTCTGGTTTGTTGTTTTCTATTTTTTTAATGGTGTTTTCTGATTTGGTCATGTAGGATGAGTGTGAGCTCAACGAGGATGGAAGCATCGCAACTGGAAAGAAGAACTTGACTTGGTCTGATGAGATGGATCAAGTCTTGGTTGATACTTTGTTAAAACAAATAGAAAAGGGGCAGAAAATGTACAGCACATTTACGAGCACTGCTTTTACAAGTGTTGCCGAGTTCGTGGGCTCAAAATTTAGGAAGTTAGGTTTTTCAGTTTCAAATGGGAAAAATTAGGCTAAAAACATTGAAAAAAAGGCATACTGATGCTCAAAAAGTTCTATCCCAGAGTAATTTTGGTTACAACGAGTCCACTCAAATGATAGAGGCACCCCCAGAAGTGTGGCAAACCTATCTTATGGTATGAAAATATGAGGATTCCTTTCAAGTTTCATACTCTTGATGAAATTATAATTTTTAATTTTATTGTTTTGTGTAGCCAAATCCAGATGCAAAAACTTTTCGTTACAAACGTGTGCTAAATTTTTATAAATTGGACCTTCTCTTTGGGAAAGATAGAGCAACTGGAAGCAATGCAGCTGGGCCAAAAGAAAGGCAGCGTTAGTGGGCAAGAAAAGCGGCAATTTCAAGTGAGGATGCTCCTCCGATTCTTACTAATGAAGAATCTTCATGTGCGCTTCCCTCGAAAGACCAAGTGGAGACCAAGAAATCAAAGAATAAGGCAATAGAGTTCGTGTTTGAGGAGTTGAGATCCCTTAGATCGGGTATGAATGCGGTAGCAATGGCTTTTGAGAAAAGCAACTTAAGAAATTACAGTGAGGAGCAACTTCATGATGAAATTATAAAGGTAATAGCTCCGTCTGAATTCCATCCCTTTTTTTTTTTATTCATCAGTGTTCTGGCAAAGTTTCTTTGATCTATTCATTTCTACCTCGTGCTTTCGTTCAGTTGGAAGTGCTACTGCTATGCTATGTTGTACTACCTTTATGGCAGAAGCTCCCTCATAATAGTGAACTTCTATTTACCATTGGTAAAATAGACCAATACTCTGAAGCCGTCAGTACTCTGCTTTCTCTACATCATGAGAACGGAAAGCAAATGGGATAAGAGATGGGTTGTTCGGAATGGCAATTCTTGTATGATGCATAATGGTTCTACTTTGCCCTGCTTCACAAGGTGACCCAGGCACTAGGCAGCCACATTATACGTTACTTGACACCTTAGACTGCTGTACTCTATAATCTACGAGCACAATAATTTGCTGGCTGTTGGAGATACATTTTGTGAACTGGTTTGAGATTAGGACAGTTTGGGTTATGGCTCTTTATGGGAGTTTCTCATTTCCTGTCATGCAATATCTCTTTTTCCTGTCATACAATATCTTTGAGAATGCAGTATATAGGGAAAAGAGGAATGTAAACTGCACACCTTTTGGAGCTTTTATTCTATTGTATGCTCCGTCTGATTCTCTTTTTGATGTTATGTTTATAGGTTGAAGGTTTGAGTGAGATATCACAAATGAAGGTCTATCAAACTCTTTTAGCAGACCCTAACTCAGCTAGGGCATTTCTTACTTGCCCAGTTGCTCGTCATGAGTTGTGATTAAAAGTCAAATTCGGCAATGAGTTCTTGGAGTAGCTTGGAATTGCTGAAATTTGGAGCTCTTATTCCTCTCAACTCGTTGATGTTATTGGTTCTATTTATATTTTTGTTATTTTGAAGTACAACTTCAAATTTTGTAGATAATATGATTTGAAGTTGTAAATTTCTATGGACTCTTGTAAACTTTTGAATTGCATGTCTCCTCTATTTTGCGTTGGAATGAGAAAGTTTGAGAGGTAACCGAATTATATGTCTTCTTTATTTTTTATGGTGTTATTTTGAGGAATTCCATTGGCATTGGCTAGCAAAGGGCAACTTTGAGATCACATTTTAATCTTACAAGATATATTTTTCTTTGCTTTTATTCATTTTTTTAAGTCCAAACAAAGGAAAAAAAGTTTGGTAGAAAGTTATTTTTTTCCTTGTATTTTTTCCCTAATCCAAATAAGAGAAAGAAAATAACTTTCCTTCTCATTTTTTTTTCCTCCTCATTTTTTTCCCTTTCAACTTTCTTTCCACCTTATTTTCCAAGGTCTTAATCTAGTGGCAAAATACTAAAGTGTAGTACATCGCAAAAGACAATCAATGACTAATCATGCTTCTTATCTGTTATGTTCAAAAAATCTTATAATGTAATTATATGGTTTTTCTATGTTCATGTTAAAATGAAGGAACCAAAGCCAGTGAAAATGGTCTTGCAAATAAATGTTATTGAGTGATTATTTTACCTTAGACTTAACAATGAAAAATTTAACATGAAAACTTATCTTTCTTGAAAGAAACACATATTTTTTTCACGGAAATAATTTTCTAAGGCCCTGTTTGGACCTTGAAAAATCTGATGGAAAGAAAAAAAATAGAAAAGTTACTTTTTTTCTTGTGTTTGGTCTAGAGAAAATCACAAAGAAAAAAAATATGGAGGAAAGTTGGTGGAAAAATTGTTAGAAACAAGTGACAAAATTTTCCTCATAAAATTGTGAGGAAAGTTTGAGAAAAATTTCCAACCTTCTCCAACCTTGTATTGTTTAGATGGTATCAAAATAATTTAAGTAGTTCATCAACATTCAAATTGCTCATCCAAATTCTTATATTTTTTCCTTGATTCAAACAAGAGAAAAAAAACTCATTTTCTTCCTACTTTTTTTTCCTTCAACTTTTCTTTCCATCAAATTTTCTAAGGATCAAACGGAGCTTAAGAAAATTACACCAAAAAAAAACACACCCTATATGTGCCCACACGATTAAATGAGTTAGCACTAGCATAATTTTTTTCAACCCAACTTTCAGGATCATCCCACCTAATCACCAAAAAGAAAGAACAAAAACAAGGCTATCAAATGGAGGATTGGTCTATGGTCCAAGGCCTGGAAGGAAGAGACTCCATATTCAGCAGCCAACCTGGCAAGAAATTTTGAGTCTTTACACATCCTTTTTCCTTAGTCTTTTCTCTTTTCTCTTAGTTCTATTGGTATTAGTTTTTGTTCCAATGACTGTCTCTATTAGGTTGTGAACCCCTACGCTTGTAGCACTATTTTGAACTGCTCCTTTGAAGGTGGTAGTTCCTACCTTTCTAGCACTAATAATCGAAAAAAAAAGAACAAAAACAAATGTTAGATTAAAGTTCCAATTTTCAATAATGTCTCTGTATTATTTCTTCTTTTTCACCTAAACAACCCCATTTAAGTGGAATTTTACTAGTTTTTCTTTTATATACTTGAAATAAGCTAGTATTTCACAAAAATTTTGTCAACATTTTAAATTGTGTAGTTAGATTAAAGT
This sequence comes from Carnegiea gigantea, assembly GCA_029747015.1. Classification (NCBI taxonomy): domain Eukaryota; kingdom Viridiplantae; phylum Streptophyta; class Magnoliopsida; order Caryophyllales; family Cactaceae; genus Carnegiea; species Carnegiea gigantea. The sequence continues at coordinate 60,369 of JAKOGI010002185.1, forward strand.
TCCAATTTTCAATAATGCCTATGTGTTATTTCATTTGTTTATATTAAATAAATCCATTTAGGCCCTGTTTTTTCATGGGTCAATTCTAAAATACCAACCTCAACCCACTTCAACCTATTTCAATCACTTCAACTCACTTCCACTATTTTAACCAAGTTCAATTTATCACATAAAAAAATTCAACCCACTTCAACGTATTTCAACCCACTTCAACCTACTTCAACCTACCTCAACCTACTTCAACCTACCTCAACCTAATTCACCCTTTTACCCACCCGAATTTACCTACCAAAAGAATAGGCCCTTAAGTTGAATTTTAGTCATTCTTTCTTCACAAGGTTGAAATAAACTAGGCATATAACGAAAAATTTGTCAGAATTTTAAGTTGCTGTGACTTCAACGATTTAAATTTTGCTTAAATGTGTATTTGCTGGTGATAAGGTCTCCCTCGGCTATTATGATGTATAATCACAAATTATGACATCTCAATATGTCAAGTGAGTCACTTTTTAGAACATAGCCAGCCATATATAAAATTACTTGACGTGATTATTTAAGTTAACATTATAAGAGTAGACAATCAATAGTTAACCGTTAGTATTATCCGTTGTGGGTTACAAGTAGTATTCGTTATGGGTTATAAGTATTATTCATTATGGGTTACAATTTGGCATCTTACCACTAAATTTTCTAATCAAAGCTTTTGGACACTCTCAAGTCAAGTACATAAATTTGTTGCACTAGCCATGATATTTATTTTTTTCTACTTTTGAATGTTGCTAGAATTATTAGCAGAGCTAAGATTTTACCGAAGAGAGACCGAAATAATGATGCGATATTTTTGACCAAACAAAACTGCGCATTCCAAGCAAAGCGGTGAAGATGAATCCCAACAAGCTATAACATCAAACAACTACAATCCTTTCTTATAGAAGTGAGTTTTCCCGGCACCCTATGCCTTATGAGATTACTTTGTTGAATGCGCATCATCACTACTAATCCTACAATAAACTTGAGAAAGTTTCAAATTTCAAGGTGACAATGAGATTACTTGGTTGAAAATACATCATCACTAGTTAATCCTACAATACATTTGAGAATATTTCAAATATCAAGACGATAATAATACATTAATACATTCAAAACCAATTATAAAGAGAATCTACTTCAAACTACAATAGGAACACTCACTGAAAGATACAAGGAGTGAAGAAGAGAACCTCCCAGGAAAAACAAATTAAGACTCTGATTCACAACCTAAGTACAAGCAAAAGCAACTAATTGAAGTCACTCTCTATAATAAAAGTAATTGACAAATAATAAAATTGTTATTTGCATCCATAAGTTGAAAATACTGAAATTAAAATTGACAAAAATAAAACAAGCAAAGTCCAAAGTACTACATGTGGGGCTAGGGATGAGGCGTTGCGACTGGGGGATGGCACATTGAGAGAGAGCTGAGTAGGGCATCAACGACACTTGAAAAAAAAGCAGTCATGCTTATCAAAGCAAACTTATGTCAAAAGCAATTGTGATGCCCCTGCCCTTCTTGGATTGTAGACAGTTACTATGGATGGCTTTAAGGATCGCCAACTATCCCCACAAATCACCACAAATTTTTTCGGCGTGCTTAGTCCTCTCTTACACGCTGCCAAGAAAACTTCCCAAAGGTCACCATCCTTAGATTTCTCTACAACAAGCACTCTTAAATGTAAGTTTTTTAAGAGTGGGCTTCCCAAAAAGTAAGGTGCACCTTTGATGATGTGAGTGGTCACTTTCCATTTAAGCCACACTTTGGATGTTACAAAAACTCTACCATTTCGCAAACTAAGAAACTCAAACATGCGACCATCTACACCAATGAGATCCTCATGTCCGCATCTCAAGCCACTGTACAAGCATGAGTTCCATGATTAACAAGAACCTAAAATTACATTTAATTACTTCATGGGTTTTTAGTCGATACACAGATTTTTCTTTTTTTTGGGAGGGGGTCAGCTGACGTCACTAACCCTATGGTAGTGATGCCACTAGATAAACCAATGTTAGAGGTCCCTTAAAAAGATAACTATACAAATTTAGCAATCAATTCTTGATGGAATGTAGTCAACAAGTTCCAAGTCTTGTTAGGCCTCTTACTCTTAGTTATAACAAAGATATAGTCACCTCTCATTATTATACTTAATTCATGTGTAACATATGTGAGTTTTAAAAAAAAGCAAACAATGAACAAGGGGTACAAACTAGATTTTCTTTTTCTTTTTGACCATAAAAACTAGAAAGTTAAACAGTTCCTTAAAATGGCATATGTAGGCAATTTGTATATGGCAATCTGAAAAACATTTGCTCTCTGAATACACAACAATTGATTGATTCACTTCATAAGCTGATAAAGAACAGAAATTCAGTTCCATAAATTTATGGGGGGTGGACAAGAGTTGTGGGCAGCCCTCACTTCTTAAGCCTTCCGATCTTGAGAAGCCAAGCAGTAATAAGAGGTGGAACTTGTTATTGCTTGTGAACTTATATTAACACATGGACCGTTTAGTATATGTATACGGAAACAATTAGGCTTTGCATCCGAGAAAAAAAAATATATGGTGTTCATTGGTCCAAACTCAGATTGGACCGGTTCGGAGTGAGGGCCGAATAAGAAGAGCAACAAGGACCATGGATCGGATCGAATAAAACTTAGACCGAACCGGGACGGGATTGAAATAATTCGGATTGGACCGGATCGAACTGAACAAATCAAATTGATTAGGGATTTCAAGTTTCGAACTTTTATAGATTAAGCAATGTAAAATAAAATAGAATGTCTAGAAGCAGGATTTTTGGGACCATTTAGTTGTATTCAAAAATTAAAAGTTTATTTGAGATTAAAACTTTATTAAAAAATAGAACTTTTAAGTATATACTTGCCAACAAAATAGTGAGAGATTAGAGAGAGGGAGAGAGAGAGAAAGACTGAGGTGAAAAAGTAATAGGTGGGTTAGGAGGTTGCGATACCTAACAAGAATCAAATCGAAAATTCTAATTTTAAGTATATACGGATCACTTTGATGACCGACTTGATAATCCATAATTTTTTTAATTCGGTCATCGATCTGGACTAATGGACCGGACCAAACCGGATTGAAGACCGAATAAGAAAGATTCATGGACAAAAGACTGGACCGAATTTACTCAGTCTAGACCAATCCAGTCTAATTTTCACCAGTCTTTTGTTCGGTTCGATTTAGGACCGAATAATGAACACTCCTAAAAAAGAATATCAGGAGATTACTTTCAAAGTTATAGAGGCGAGTAGCTAGCTAGTTTTGCTAGAAAAAAAATATGATTTGGAGAGGGATTAAGCCAAAAGAAGTCATCCTAAGTCTTGCACTCTTATCCGCTCAAACCACAACTCATTTTCTCTCTCTACCCTTCCTTCTCTTCACCCACATGCTGGCCTTTCTATGTTAAAGTCTTTATTCAGGGAAAAGGGGGGGGGGGGGGGACTCCTCATGTACTCGTAAAAGATTGTTCATGCTAAAAAAACTTTTATTCATGCATATCTTAAAATCAATTAAGCTTAATTTGTGTAATGTAAAAAATGATTCACGTGTATAATTCACAAGACTGTTGGTGTATAGCTAAAAAATTGTTTATACATACCTTGAAGATTGTTTATGGCAGGTTAAAGATTATTTCTATTTGATGAATAATATAACAAATAGTTTTAAACAATTTTCATGTTTCTGATGATTAATAACATATTAACGAAAAAACATAACCCAAAAAAAAAAACCTTGAAATTTATTTTAGAAAATTTTAAGGAATAATAGAAAAATTATACTAAGGTATACTATTTTAAGATCCCCATGTTTTGAAAACTTTTTTGATATACCTTAAATTATTTGAAAACTATCTTTGTAAGTCCCTTTTTGGCCTAAAAATAAGTAATCACCTTTCATTAAAGAAGTAAAAAAACCTTAATAAAAATTTGAAAATGTAATAAATATTTACAAGATAGTAGAGAAATATAACAAAACCTGAAAGGGTAACTTTTTTATTTAAATAGTTTATAGAATTTATCATTTTTAAAATTTTGTTAAAGTTTTTACATTGTTTTTTAAGCATGGGAGGATAATTACATGTTTTCCTTTTTTGGTGATTAATTAAATCTTTTTAGGTGAAAAAGGGACCTACAAAGTATTTTTATATAATTTGAAGTATCTCAAAAATAGTTCTCAAAATATATGATCCTTAAAATAGTTTTTTCAAAAGCCAGAGTAGCTTATTGTAGTTTTTTGGGAATAATATTACCTCCATTTCCTCATATCAAAAAGCTTACCCATAAGTTTTCAATTGACGAAATGTAAGGCCCCAAACCTAACTTTTACTAAAACCTTCATTAACATATATTGCGAGGCAGCAGGACTCCTTAATGGGTTAGGGCGTTACTGCCATCCTTTGATAGGACAAGGTTGCATTTAGAAATTAGTAGTCACTGAGTAAGTGCATTAACTAAGCACACTATTAACATAAGATAGGTATATGATTGTGAACAACCATTTAAGGTAGTCACAAACAAAATGTGATAGCGTCTAAAATGAATTTACATCTCACTTAAACTAAATAGCATCTGAACCAAAGTCAGTTTAGAAGTTCACCAAACAATCCAACCAGGACCGAAAATCAAGAGTCATTATCTTGGTTATCATCTCTCGGACCGTTAGCTTCTGCAAGCTCCTGCTTAACCTTACCTAGCTGTTCCTTCCTTAAAACAATTTAAAAAAATACAAAACAAATAAACCAAATGATAGCTCAATACATTATGCTTATATAGTCAAAACAAATGACTTTTCAGGGAGACAGTAAGCGCACGAGCAATTTTGAATCTATGCTTTTTAAACATCTTTTGAGGAATACTGCATTTAACATTGACTGTGAAATTAATTGTTTCTCAGCCTAGATAGAGATCCAAACAGATGAACAGTGGCTATGCGTCAATGAACTATGAACTATGAATTTCCTGTTTAACGAGAAGGTTTGAAACTATGAATTCTGTTAGCAGATACTATGAACAATGAATATTCAACATTGAACATTGTATCGAACGATGAACAATGAAATGGGTCCTTGAGGTTTCAGCAGCCGAATAAAGCTCGTCAATATTAGGAAATATAAATTTATATGACTGTGAAGGGTATACAAGCAGTGACTCACCTTGACAGATATTATATTCCTCTTTTAAATAATTTTGCAGGCCTTTTTCGGAAATAAACTCTGTAAGACTCTGTATTAATTAGAAATTAATACTTGTAAGTTTAAGCCATATTTGGCATACTTTGAGCACTATAATGAATTTGCAATCTAATAAGTTTTGATACTTAGTACATTCCTTTTTCGTTATTATTTACGAATTCTCGTTTCATTTAAAGCCTTGATTTAGCACTGAACAAATTAGGTAATCGTGCCCCAATTCATTATTTATTCTTGCCTACGTTCATGAATTCACTTTCTTAGTCACAACCTCAAATTCACTCAATTTTCCTCCCTTAATAAAACTACTTTGAATTTGCACAACTTCATCTGAGTGATGGCACACTCAATGATGCTATTGTTAGGAGATATTTACCTTTCTCCCGACACATTCATAATAAACTAAGGGCAGACCGGTGCACAAGTATCCTGCATTTATGCAGGGCTCGGGGAAGGGCCACACCCCAAGGGGTGAATTGTAGGCAGCCTAACCTGACTTTGTCAGTAGCTGATTCCACGGCTCGAACCCGTGACCTTTTGGTCACACGGAGACAACCTTACCGTTACTCCAAGACTCCCCTTCATCAATTACACATTCATAATACACTAATTAATCCATAATTTGCACCATTAACTCTAATCCAATCATACTCACCCGTCTCTTATCACAAATAGGTTCCACCATAATTATACCATTAAGCTACTCCACTTCATCAATTACACATGTTGCATCACATCTATATAGGATTACCTCACAAGTCTCACCATGCATTCAACAAACTCTAATCAAGCATGCATGGCTAAACTTCTAAGCAAATAACATAAATATGCTTGGCTCTCCTCAACCAACCTCACTAATTTTATACCGTCAACCTCCCTTAGCTTCTTCGCAATTACTCAAACTTCCAAATACAATTAATCATAGCTAACTCACTTAGACCAACCAACATAAATATGTTTGGTCTTCTTTAAACTGCTTCAACATCATTATTTTGCACACATCTCTATCACACAAAGTTTCTTTGGAATTATGCTTTCATACCCTTACTGTGAGTATTTGGACTTGCTTGTCAATTCTACCCATTTATAAATTCAATCTATTCATCCCTAACAATCACACACTCAAAATACAACAATTCAACCCAAAATTCACATGATTAAATATTGACATATGAGGTTGAATATCATGGAAGGACAAAATTTAATTATTTTCAAGACACTAGAGGGGGAGATGGGAGAGGCATCGCAGGGCTGGCCGAGTTGAAATGGAGGGCAGCGGCGCGGGGTCAATGCGGGTGGCGGTGAAGACAGGTGGCAAGGGCTGACGCTGCTGTTGGTCAAGGGGGGCTACGCGTGGGAGAGAGGGACAAGGGAAGATGAAGGGTCGACTCTCTTGGGGTTTTTTTTTTTCTTTGTTTGATTTTTATTGGCCAACGCCAAAAACCCACATGCTATTTAAATAACCATTGCCTCCCCTCAAGCTAGTAAGGCTCTTTATTTCTTTTCCTTTTTTGTCTTTGTTTTGATAATTACATAGTCATATCAAAATTTAATACAAGCTCATCTACCATGTTTTTCCTTTCCACATGGTTGAACTTGGCCATACATTTTGCCGGCAGTGACTTGATCATTTTATTACTTTTCTTAGCTATTAAGAAATCATTGTGGCTCGGTAAATTTTCGATCTTGTTATGGTACAGACGCATATCTATAGGAAATTATACAGTTCTGCATAATTATCCGAGATTTTATATCGTCTATAGAAAGTTCCATAATAACGTAATTTCTTAATCAAACATTGCTTTGTTTGATAATAGAAAAATGTGCGGCTCACTGCTTTGATTAGTCATAATCATGTGACTAATGCAAGAATTGAAAGTTGGAACCAATTAAACATGATCAAGTGACGGAGCATTACATCCTCTCCCTCTTAAAGACAGTTTCGTCCTCGAAACCTACGCTGAATATACCTTTTTAATAAATACGAGTAACAATGTTTCATTTCATTTTTAGTTTTCCATGTAACCTCATAGGCTATATGATGGGTCTATATGACTTTGACCAAAGGTAAACTTATTGTGCATTTGTTTTACTCTTTAATCTACTATTTTCATGGGTTGTTCTAAGTTAACCCGTTAGCCTCAACTTCTAAGGATTCATAAAGTATTGCATGAGTTGGATCATGCACACACTTGGGAAGTAGTGAAATATGGAACGCATTATGCAACTAGTGTAATTTAGGTGGTAAGGCTAAGCGGTAAGCAGCTGGGTTGATTTTCTCAATGATATCATAAGACCCAACAAATCATGGGCTTAACTTTCTTTTAATGTTGAGTCTTCATACTCCTTTAATAGGAGAAACTTTCAGAAACACTTTGTCCCCTTCTTCAAACTCCAAAGACCTCCGTCTTCGGTCCGCATATGCTTTCTGCCTATCCTGTGCCGCTTTCATATTTTATTGGATCACTTTGATCTTATCCATTATTTCTTAAACCATTTCAGGTCCCAAGATTTGAGTGTCCTCCAAATCATTCCAACAAATGGATTTCTACATCTTCTACCGTATAAAGCTTCAAAAGAGACCATTCTTATAGTAGTTTAATAGCTATTATTATAGGAAAACTCTAATAGGGGTGAATATTCCTCCAATTTTCCATGGAAATTCAGTACACAGGCCCGTAACATGCTCTTAACAATTTGATTTACTCTTTCAGTTTGTCGATCCATCTCAGGATGGTAGGAACTGTTAAATTATAACTTTGTACCAAAGGCTTTTTGCAAAGCCTTCTAAAATTGGGCTCGAAACCTTAAGTTTCTGCCGGGGACAATGTCCTGAGGTACACCATGTAACAACACCACTTCTCTAACATAAATTTTAGCGAACTTATCCACTTCCTAAGAATCATGTATTGCGGCAATATAGGCGAACATGGTGAATCTATTGACTATCACCTAATGGCGCTCTTGATACTGTCAGAGTTAATGCCATTAAGAAATCTATCAAAATGGAGTCCTATTTCCACTTAGGAGTTTCTAGTGGTTTTAATTCACCAATACGCCATCGATGCTCAGCCTTGACTCTTTAACAAGTAAGGCATTTACCCACATACTCATCTATGTCTCTTTTCATATTGCTCCACCAGAAGGTTTGTGTCAAATCTCTATACATTTTTGTTCCCCTTGGGTGGATGGAATACTTTGTATTGTGGGCTTCAGATATTATCCTTTATGTCAACTCCATCTTTGAGGCATACATATTTGATTTTGGAATCTAATAACTCCTTGTTTGTCCTCTACAAAACATAATGCCTTTCCTTTGCTTATATTTACCTTAATCTTTTCAAACTCTTTACCTCCCGTTTGTGCCTATTTAATTTCATCCAAGAGGGCAGGTTGAACCACCATGCTACAAAGAAATGATATAGGTTCCTGCAGTAGCAAAGTTCTATGCCTATATTTTTCAAATTCCTCAAAATCTCTAGTTGCACCATTATCACCACGTTCACACTATGATGTGTTTTTCAACTCAATGTATCGGCAACCATATTAGGCTTTCTGGGTGGTATTGTATTTGGAAGTCATAGCCCTTGAGAAGTTACGTTCCAACCACTGATGCTGCATTGTTGCCTTAAATTTAATTCTTTTTGAGTGATGATATATTTGAGAGTTTTGTGGTTAGTGAAAATCTTACGAGGCTACCGTAGGTATTGTCTTTATATTTTCCGTTCAAAAACCACCGTAACTAGCTCCAAGTTATGGGTGGAATAATTCTTTCTCATATGACTTCAATTGTGTAGGTGCATTAGCTATGACCTTTCCATCTTGTATTAAAACACATCCTATTGCCTGCCTAGATGCGTCATGATAAATAGCAAATTCTCATCCTTCTACTATTAAAGCTAGAATTGGTACAATGGTGAGTTCGTGGTTCAGTTCTTAGAAGACAGCTTCACATTTGTCATTCCACTCAAATTCATTGTCTTCTTTAATAGGTCAGTGAGGGGCAGGGTGATTCTTGAAAAATCTTACACAAATCATCTATGGTACCCAACCTTACCAAGAAATTCCGTACCTCAGTATTGTTAGTAGGTCTTGGCCACCTAGTGACTACCTTTACCTTTTGTCAGTGCACTTTGATCCCTTCTTTAGATATCACATGTCCTAAAAAGTTAGCTTCTGACAACCAGAAGTCAGATTTTGATACCTTAGCATAAAGCTTGTGCTTCCTTAGGGTCCATGGCACAATCCTCATATGCTTAGTATGCTTTTCATCTGTTTTCGAATATATTAGGATATGATCAATGAAAACAACTACAAATTTATCCAACAAAGGCCTAAACACCCAATTCATCTAGTCCATAAAGACTGTAAGAACATTAATTAACCCAAACGATATCACTGTAAATTCATAATGACCATAGCAAGTCCTAAATGCCATGTTAGGGAGATCCTCAGGTTTGATCCTTAATTAGTGGTACTCTGACCTAAAATCAGTATTTAAGAAGACTCTCGTTCCCTGTAGTTGATCAAATAAATCATCAATCCTAGGTAATGGGTACTTATTCTTTATGGTGATTTTGTCCAATTCTTCGTAATCTATACACAATTTCAAAATTGCATCCTTTTTCCTCATAAATAGTACTGACCTTGCCACGAGGAAATGCTTGGTCTTATATAACCCCTTTGTAACAAGTTTCCTAATTGAACTTTCAATTCTTTCAACTCAGCTGGGGCTATCATATATGGAGGCTTCCAGATAGGGTGCGTTTCTGGCTCCAACTCAATTTCAAAGTCAATCTCTCTTTTGGGTGGTAACCCCAGGATTTCTTCCAAAAATACGTCTGGAAGTTCTCTGACCGCCGAAATATTCTCAAGTTTTATTTCTTTTTCGTATCTTCTATAACACAGCATAGGTACACCTCACACTTGTGCCTAACTAATTTCTTAGCTGCCATCAAGGATATTATAGGGCATTCCTTGCTTATTGTTTCCTAAAAGTGCATCTTTCCTCCCCTTTTTCCTTTTAGAGACACTCTTTGCTTTTAGTAATCAGTCTTTGCTACATGCCTCGATAACCAATCGATTCCTAAAATTATATCAAATTTTTATAGATCTAACTCTACCAAATAGCCCTCAAACTCCTCTTGATTTAGAGCAATTGGGCAATTCTTGTACATAACACTACATGTTATCGTTTTTCCAGTGGCCAAATTCACATAGAAATCTACACGACGTTTATGTGATTCCACCCCTATGTAAGATGCAACTTTAGATGAAATAAATGAATGCTCCAGAATCAAATAAAATGACAAGAGATGTTGAATTAAAAGTAAGCATACCAGTCACAACCATTCATAAGTCATCGGCTTACTTTATGTTCATCACATAAACCCTTGCAACTGGTCACAGGGATGGTGGTCTTACCATGTGTAGGAGCTGGAGCAAGACCCTTTCTCAACTGGGTAGATCTAGCGTGGCAGTTGGCAATTAGACGATTCAGGATCTCCACACCAAAAGCAACAAATTGTCCCCCTACATTCTGAAGTACCATAGTTTGTATAGCCACACTTTGTGTAATGCTTTCTAGTAGGAGCTGAGTATTGGGGTTTTGGTCCCATGTTGGTAGGTTTCTTATTAGGAAGTCCCTCAGCCTAAGTTCCTTTCTCATTCCACCCTTTTCCTAGGGTCAGCCTGGTTGGCCATTCTCAACTCATTTTTCACTCGTTTGATTTCAGCAGCATGCTTGTACAATTCCTGACTAGTTTGTACAGGTTGTCCTAGTAACTAGTTCTTGATATAAGGCGCTACGCCTTCTTCAAATCATAGCATTCTCATTCGATCTATAGCTATATACTCTGTGGAAAACCTTAAGAGTTCAGCGAAGGGGCTTGCATACTCCATTAATGAGAGCTTATCCTACCTTAGGGTTAAGAAACTCACTCTGCTTTTGCATTTGCAAGTGCATTGGATAGAACTTTGCTTGTAATGCCTCGCTGAACTTACCCCAACTAGCCTCAGAACTTTGCAAGGTGGACTTAACTATTCCCCACCATATGTCCACTTGTCCTGTAAGATAAAAGGCCCTAATAGGTGCACGTCTCTTATCAGGAACTTCCATGGCATCAAATATCTTTTTTATCTGTCTAATCCATTCTTCCAGCAATGCCAGGTCTTCCTTGCCATCATATGTTTTTGGATTCCGTTTTGCAACCTGGCCATAGAACTTATTTTCTTTTTCATCTTTTTCAAATCCAGAACCCTTAAGCTTCTTTGTCAGTTCAACCACAATCTTTGCTATCAATTCAGGATCTAGGTCATCTAATAATCCCTTCTAACCCTCATCATTCTCAGGGTTTAGGGCTATACTACCAACTTCCTAACTCCTTCGAGGAGTTACTACAGGGACATTTTGATTTACGTAGTGGGCTGATGCAGATTCTATATTATTCCTTTGCAGATTATTTTCCAAAACATTGTCATTTGGGTCCAACATTCTGTCAAATATATGTACAAATATATTAGCTCTCACTTATTCATATCCCTCGCAGTTACATGTTCATGTTTCCTCTTTATTATCATTCATTCAATATTCTACTCTTCTTACGTCACTATAATTTGTTACCTTTGTTGTTCGTGCTGGCCAGACAAGTGCCACCAACCCGACCATATTATATCATTCTAGATTCCATTATTGGTAATTTTATTTGTAAGTAGTTTTAACAGTTTCTGCACTCATGCACATAAAACTTACACACATTCATTAGTTAACCATAACATATGTTACATTAGTCTACTAGGAGTATTGTCTCCATGATAGATATACAAAAGGCCTACCCCCTAAATCAAAACGGGTGACTGAGGTTGGATCAATCACTATCCTAACCTTATGACCTGAAGTCCTGTATCACTGCTAACTTTGTATCCCCCCTAGGGATCAGTTCCTTATATGCTACCTCACATATTCACAACTTTTTACATATTCACAATTCACTTCCTAATTCACCTTTTCTACAACCTCCTATGTCCAACTCCTTCCCTTGCTTCCTCTTTCTATTCCATGCCCTGGTCTTGTAGTATAGCTTATTGTTATTACTACTTTCAGATCCAGAGCTCTAAGACTCCTCCTCAATCTCATCAGAGCTTATTTCTATTACCTCAGGGAACTCAGGAATGTTGGTTGAATCACTATAATCACCATCATTCGCTCTTCCCTAAATATTATACCTATTTCCCCCCGCCCAGATATAAGATATGTCAGTCTCACATCTCTCTATATCAATTGGTAGCTTTGGGGTGATTGGTGAAGGGGAAAAAATTCTTCTTGTTAAGGAGGTTTTAGGGTAAATGGGGGACCTTGAGGGTTCTCAGGGGATGATATTTCAAAAGGGTCCTGTCCCGCTATCTTTCTGTACACATTTTACAGAATCTCACACCTCTTCGTCAACCCGAGGGATTACTCATTCATTCCTTGCACAGCTAACCTTATTCTGATGAATTTTATCTCCTTTACCTAAACATATCTAAAACCTTAGCAGTTTAGACTCCATTAATCTAGTCATATAGATATCTAAGTTGGCTCTAATACCACTTCTATAATGCCCCACACCTAACTTTTACTAAAATCTTAATTAACATATATTACGAGGCAGCGAAACTCCTTAATGGGTTAGCGTGTTATCGCCATCATTTGATAGGACAAGGCTGCATTTAGAAATTAGAAGTCACTGAGTAAGTGCATTAACTAAACACACTATCAACATAAGATAGGCCTATGATTGTGAACAACCATTCAAGGCAGTTACACACAAAATATGATAGCGTCCAAAATGAATTTACATGTCACTTGAGCTAAATAGCATCTAAACCCAAGTCAGTTCAGAAGTTCACTAAACAATCCAACCAGGATTGAAAATAAAGAGTCATTGCCTTGGTTATCATCCCCCAGACCTTTAGCTTCTATAAGCTCCTACTTAACCTTAGCTAGCTTTCCCTTCCCTAAAATAATTTAGAAAACACAAAACAACAAAGTGAGCGATATCTCCATACCTTATCCATGTATAGTCAAAACAAATGACTTTTCAAGGAGACAGTGAGCGCGTGTAATTTTAATTCTATACTTTTTAAACGTCTTTTGAGGAACACTGTATTTAACATTAACTATGAAATTAATTGCTTCTCAACTAGAAGGGAGACCTGAACATATAAACAGTTGCCATGGCATTAATGAACAATAAACTGTGAATTTCTCATTTTATGGGAAGGGCCCAAACTATGCATTCTGCTAGTAGATACTATGAACAATGAACATTGAACATTGAACATTGAATATTGAACATTGAACATCGCATTCAATGATGAACAACAAAATGGGTCCTTAAGGTTCCAGCGGCCGAATAAAACTGATCAATATTAGGAAATATAAATTTAGATGACCGTGAAGGGTATACAACCAGTAACTTACCTTGACAGATATTGTATTCCTCTTTTAAATAATTTTGTAAGCCTTTCTCGGAAATGAACTCAACAAGACTCTGTATTAATTAGAAATTAATGCTTGTAAGTTTTAAACCATATTAGGCATACTTTGAACACTATAATGAATTTTAGCAATCTAATAAATTTGATACTTAGTACATTCCTTTTTCATTATTAATTACAAATTCTCATTTAATTTAAGGCCTTGATTTAGCATTGAACAAATTGGGTAGTCATATCCCAATTCATAATTTATCCTTTCATGCTTTCATGAATTCACTTTGTTAGCCATAACCTCATATTCACTCAATTCCCCCTAATAAAATCACTTTGAGTTTGCACAATTTCACCCAAGTGGTGGTACACTCAATCATGGTATTGTTAGGATATATTTACCATTCTCTCTACACATTCATAATCCACTAATTAATCCATAATTCGCACCATTAACTCAAATTCAATCATACTCACCCATCTCTTCTTATCACAAATAAATTCCACCATTGAGCTACCCAACTTCATCAATTACATGTGTTGCATGATACCTATATAGGATTACCACACAAATCGAACCATGCATTCAACATACTCTAATCAAGCATCCATGGCTAAACTTCTAAGCAAATATCATAACCATGCCTAGCTCTCCTCAACCAACCTCATTAATTTTACACCGTCAACCTCCCTTAGCTTCTTTGCAATCACTCAAACTTACAAATATAATTAATCATAGCTAACTCACTGAGACTAACCAACATAAATATGTTTGGTCTTCTTTAAACTCCTTCAACATCATTATTTTCACACATCTCTATCACACAAAGTTTCTTTGCAATCATGCTTTCACACCCATATTGTGAGTATTTGCACTTACACATCAATTCTACCCATTCATAAATTCAATCTATTCATCCCCAACAATCACATAATCAAAATACAACAATTTAACCCTACATTCAAATGATTAAAAATTGATATATGACGTTGAATATCATGGAAGGGCAAAGTTTAATTACCTTCGAAGAGACTAGAGGTGGAGATGGGAGAGACACCACGGAGCTGGCCGACTTGAACGGAGGGCGACAGTGCGGGGTCAATGTGGGCGGCAGTTAAGACAGGCGGAGAGGGCTGACGGTGCTGTTGGTTAAGAGGGGTCACGCATGGGAGAGGGAAGAGGGAAGAGGAAGGGTTGGCTCTCTTAGGTTTTTTTTTCTTTTTTTGATTTTTATTAGCTTACGTCAAAAACCCACATGCTATTTAAATAACCATTGCCTCCCCTCAAGTTAGTAATATTCTTTTATTTCTTTTGCTTTTTTTTCTTTATTTTGATAATTGCATGGTCATATCAAAATTTAACGCAAGCTTATCTCCATTTTTTCCCTTTCCACATGGCCTGGAATTGGCCATGCATTTGGCTAAAGCGATTTGATCATTTTATTGCTTTTCTTATCTATTAAGAAATTATTACGGCTCGATAAATTCTTGATCTTGCTTCGGTACGGACGCATATTTATAGGAAACCATGCACTTCTACATAATTATCCGAGATTTTATATGCTCTATAGAAAGTTCTGCAATAACGTAATTTCTTAATCAAACATTGTTTTGTTTAATAATAGAAAATGCTCGACTTACTGCTTTGATTACTCATAACCATATGAGTAATGCAAGAATTGAAACCAATTAAACATGATTAAGTGACGAGGTGTTATAAGAAATCTCCCACATTAAAAGTCAATGGCTGTTGTTGTTTGATTTCAAGGCCTTAATGGGTCCCAAAAAAATGTTCAGTGTCACTAGATCCTTGCTCAAATTAGTTCAGGTCAAACGTTGACTAGTGACAGTAAGAACTTAACCATCTTAGGGATCCAAAATTTAGACCGCAACAGAGGGGAACACTTGGTGGACAACAAAAGGATCATCTCATCTAGATCTCAACTTATTAGAAAACAGTTTAAGCTTAGAGTTAAAAAGTCAAATCTTCTGATTAGGTTCAAAAGATTTACAAGAAATCATTTTATTATGAAAACGTTTGATTTTGGCTTTATAAATGTTAGCATTCTCATAGGGTTCATTACGTAATTCATCCAATTCATTTAATTGAAGCTCGCGATTTGAATCCGCTTGTTTCATATCAAAAGCTTTAATTTCCCAAAAAGCACGATGTTTTAAATCAACTGGTAAGCCTTACCGAAAAAAAGTCGATAAGTAGACATCCCTATGGGAGTCTTATAATCAATATGATAGGCCCAAAAAGCATCATGTAATTCAAAGACTAGTCTTTTCAATTGGGTTGAACCGCTTTCTCAAGTATAGACTTGATCTCATAATTAGACACGTCAACTTGACCACTAGTCTAAGGGTGATAAGGGATAGCTATTTTGTGAGTCACAAAATATTTTCTAAGCAAAGCTTCGAAAGACCAATGATGAAAGTGACTACCTTGATCCTTAATAAGAGCTCTAGGGGCCTCATACCGATAGAAAATATACTATTTTACAAACTTGACCCCCATCTTTAGTCAATGGTTCTGACCAGAGCTTTCATCCACTTTGACACATAATCGAGAGCAACCAATATATACACAAAACCAAAAGATGGGGGGAAAAGGACACATGAAATCAATACCCTACGCATCAAATATCTCAACAATTAGATTAGGGGAAAGGGGCATCATATCACGACAGGATAGGGCACTCATGCATTGACAATGGTCACAAACAAGACACAAATGGTGAGCATCACGAATTAAAGTGGGCCAATAAAACCCACTTTATAGGACTTTGGCGGCTATCCTATGACATCCAAAATGACCACAACAAGCATAAGAGTGGCAAAAGGTCAGAATCCTATGAATTTCACTCTTAGGTACACATCTACGAAATGTCTTACTTTTGAGAAGAACCTATCTTTTCTTGTTTGGACCAATGAGAAGGAAGCTTCCTAATGGTAAGGTAATTCACAATGTGAGCAAAACAAGGAAGAGAGCATGTGGCACGACAAACAATTGCATTAGGAAAATGGTTAGAAAATGCAACTTAATCATCAATATACTCAGTAAAGATTCTAGACAAGTGGTCTGCAACTGAATTTTCAGAACCTTTCCCATCCATTATTTCAATATCAAACTCTTGGAGCAATGAAATCCATCTAATGAGTCTAGGTTTGGTTTCATTCTTGGTCAAGAAGTGTTTCAATGCAGCATGATCAGTGAACACAACCACTTTTGAACACAAAAGGTATGGACATAATTTATCAAGTGCAAATACTTCAACTAGCAACTCTTTTTCAGTAGTAGGATAATTCTTTTGAGCATCAGTTAGGGTTCTACTAGCATAGTAAATGACATGGGCAGTCTATTCACCCTTTGACCCAAAACAACCCCAGTAGCAAAATCAGATACATCACACATAATCTAAAAAGGAACAGAAAAATTAGGGGGCTGCATAATAGGGGCTAACATTAATAAAGATTGAAGTTTTTCAAAAGCTTTCACACAAGACTCACTAATTACAAAAGGAGCATTTTTAGTAAGGAGATTAGTAATTAGTGGTAGACCTCGCAAATAGGTCATTCGGTACAGGTACAGGTCGGGTCAAGTTTGGGTCGGGTCATGTTCATGTTAAGTGATATTTCAGGTCGCTTCGCTTTGGGTCGGGTATGGTTCAGTTCAGGTCGATTTTGATCAACCAATTTTGGTCAAATACGCTTGTCATGCCAAAATAAGCAACTTTGTAGAAAATTTCGGGTCAGGTCAATTCGAATTTCGGGTCCACTTTCGGCTTAGCATATTTCGGATGTAGGGTCAGGTATGGGTCTGGGTCGTTCGATTCGGATTTCGGGTTTTAGGTCAGTTTTGCCAAGTCTAATTAGTGGGTAAGCCGCTTTGCTAAAATTCTTAATAAATCCCCAATAGAAACTAACATGACTAAGGAATGATCTAACTTGCTTCACAGAAGTATGCACAAGTAAATTAGAAATCATAACAATGTTAGCTTTATTTACCTCAATGCCCTTTTTAGACACTTGGTGTCCCAACATAATCCCTTCTTGGACCATAAAATGACCTTTTCCCCAACACAAGAGCATATTCACTTCTTCACATCTTTTCAATGCAATGGACATATTAGCAAGACACACATCAAAAGAAGAACCAAAAAAAGAGAAATCATCCATAAATACCTCTATGAAATTATCACTATACTCAAAAAATATGGCCATCATGCATCCCTGAAATGTGGAAGGTGCATTACACAGCTCAAAAGGTGTCATCCAATAGGCAAATGCACCCGATGGGCATTTATAGTGACAAAATTCAGTTTTCTACAGTCAATGGATACCCTTTACCCCGTGATTTATCCAGTAGGAATTAGTTCACCTTCATTATTTTTAATCATAATTATGCTAGATTTCTTAAGGACCACTTTAAAAAGATTAGCCAATTGACTATCAGAAATAGGATAGGCAATGCCTATATCTAAAAGCTTTACTACCTCTTTTCGGATAACTTCTTTCATATTAGGGTTTAGTATATGTGGCATTTGCCTAATACGTTTAGCATTGTCCTCTAAGTGAATTTTAAGTATGCAAATCATTGAACTAATCCCTTTCAAATTAGCAATTAACTACCCAAGAGCACCCTTATGATTACATACGACATGAATAAACTCTTTCTCTTGATCCCAAGACAAAAGAGTAGAGATGATGATTTATGGGGTCTCTTTCGGGCCTAGAAACACATACTTGAGTGAATTTGGGAGTAGTTTCAACTCACGTTTGGTGGAGAGACAACAGAAGATGGCATAGGGGAACTTGGCAAAGGTGGGAGAGGTTCATAAGTGAACACACAAGAGAAAGACTCAAGATGAGTAGTGCAATCTAGAGTAGAATCCATCTCATCTATTGTGCTTCCTAAGTCAAATAAGCTCATGTCCTCATGGGAAAGACAGGTTCCCAAGGGGTCATTGATACAAATAACAATAAAGTTTCTTCAATCATTTTATTAATCAGATCAACAAAGAAGGATTCAGATTTATCTTTAAAATAGATCAAGAAGAAGCTTTAAAAATGTTAAGCCTAACCCTCATATTGATAACCGAGACATCCATCACCCCCAACCTCAGCTAATGGCGGCATTAGCTGTTGCTAAGAAGGGATGTCCTAAAATAAGATAGATTTGCTTGGAAGCATGACTAGGACCTATGTCTAACACAACAAAGTCAATAAGAAAGAATCCTTTATCAATTTGAAGCAAGGCATCATCGATTTGCCCCCTAGGAGTTCTAACTGACCTAGTAGGAAGCTGAATGGTACAGTTGGAATGTTTCAGTTCTCCCAATCCCAACTCTATGTAAACAAAATATGGTATCAAATTAACACTAGAACCCAAATCCAAGAGTGCCCTTTTAATTTTGTGATTAATTAGCAATAGAGTATGACATAGTGGGAACACTAGGATCTTTAAACTTAGGTGGAATGTAAAATTTCAAAATCGAGCCCACTTGTTCACTTAGAAGAACCTTTTTGGACTTATTATCTTTATATTTTATTTTTAAAATACACATGTCTTTAACAAACCTCACATAAGCCGGGGTCTATCTAATCGTTTCCAAAAGGGGAAAATTGATCTTGACTAACTTGAAGGTCTCTAAAATGTCATCTCTTTATTTTTCTTTCTTAGAAGGAAATTATGCATCTAAAACTTGAGGGTAAGAAACCCTTGCCTTATGTGTCACAGTAGGGTCATACACAACAGGGGAAGGGGATGGGTCATTTTCCTTTTCAAGATCACTCTCAATGGTATATGTCTTTTCCTCTTCATTATGTTCCTTTTCACTCACCTTGTTATCAACTTCTTTAATTACCACTCCTAAGAACCATTACCATTATCAATTGTTCAAAGTGTTGGCCTTTAGGGTTATGTATGGGATGACTTGGAATTTTTTCTTCTTTTTTATCTACAGCTATGACAAGTTACTCGAGCTAGGTTTTTAACTTAGCCATAGATTGTGAGAGAGAGTCAAAGATGTGCATTTATAATCAATTTCTTAGACCTTAGAATCACCATTTTGCACAATGAAAGTCAAGGTACCAAGAGCAGAAACTACCTTATCAATATTGGAGCTCCTAAATAAAGCTTGGTGAGAAGTAGGAGGAGCAGACATTTGGTTTTAGAAACCAAGAGGGGTAGGTCTACTGGACTCAGCTTAAGGATTCGCAACATGTTGAGACCTCCATGAGAAATTAGGATGATTTCTCCAACAATGATTGTAAGTATTAGAATAAGGATTATTGATTGGAGGAAATCCTTAGGTAGCATTCTCTTATTCAGTTGCGCATTCAGACTTACCAATACATGGATAATCAACAGACGCATGCATAGGACTATCACAAATCGAATACACATCTTGCATAGAGGGGCAATTAGACACTTTATTCATAAACAACAATTGATCAAATTTCTTAGTTAAAGCATCAACGTTACTCAAGAGGTCAATTGAATATGAAACCTCATGAATCTATCATTTATTCCCCAATTGCCTAGGCAATTTAGAATATGAGGAAGTAGCACGCAAATGCGAGTTTTCACTCAAATGTTTAAATAATTTCTAAGCTTCTTCAGGAGTTTTATACAAGAAACTACCACCACAAAATGCATCAACCATCTGCCTATTGTGCTCATTTAAGCAAGAATAAAAACTCTGGATGAGTTGTCACATAGGGGCCCCTTGGTGATGACAACTTCGAAACAAATCTTTAAACCTTTCGTAACTTTCATGCAATTGCTCATTTTTATATTGTGAAAAAGTGGTTATAACATGTCTTAACGTAGTTAGTTTACCAATAGAGAAAAACTTTTTCAAGAATCCCTTTTGCATTTGATCCTAAGTGATGATATTTGTCTTAGTATCCAACCACGCTTTAGCTTTATCTTTCAAAGAGAAAGTCAAAATATGTAAAAGTAGAGCATCACTAGATATATTATTTAAGAAAATAGTAGAACATATCTCTAAAAATGTATCGACATGCTTGAAAGGAATTTCAGACTCTAGTTCATAAAAGGACAGAACCATTTGGATGCATGGGAGAATGCTTAATCTTAAATGGCCCGGTAGCAGCGACCATACAAGCCCTCGTGAGTGAGTCACAAGTGGCAGGAGGGAAATACTCATTAAGTTGCTCTCATAGGGTTTAGTCTTTAGCTATGTTTTTCTTGGATTCACGTTTTTTAGCTCTTATCTTACTAAAAGAACGTTCGATTTTAGGATTATATTAGTGTGCATTCTGTGCTTTGTGTAGGCATATGTTAAAATTTTATAATTTTATAATTTTTCTTTGAAGAGTTTGTGGTCTTATCATTAATTTTACTTAGAAGCACTAATAGGTCTAGCTAATTGATACTGAAAAATATTTGTATAAACTATTTTATTTTGACGTATTGTTTGGATTGACAACTATGTTTTGAGTTGGGTATTATTTTTAACATGATAAGAGAACAATTCTTATATTGGATGGTTTTAGGAAAAAAAGAACAAAAAAGAGAAAAAACGGTGAAGAGATTAGTATCAAATGGTGTATTATACGTATAATGTTGAATCATATAGATGCATTTATCATATAATAGGGAATTAAAAATCGAAGGTTTGGCAGTCGAAGGATTGCATGTAGTTTAATATATATAATAACATATCAATTTGTGTTTAGTTATTAAAATGATGTAGGAACATTTTGAAGATAAGACAAGTTTGAGTATCAATTTCTAATTGTTACAATTTAGTCACCAACCCTTAATTTATAGATAGTTGTAAAATAAATCTCACAATTAAATATAAGTGTCCAATGATCCTATAATATTTTTAAAATGAACATCATTATTTAAAGCTCCTTTTACTAAAAAAAAAGATATAGGGAACATCAAATCATTTATAATAAATGCAATTACATTCTTCAAGTTTTATATGCAATCATTAAATATGTGTATTGTTTGATACTAACTTATTCACCTTTTTTCCTCATCTTTTTTAGTAAAAGAAAATCCAATATAAATTTTGTTCTTTTGACTCTTTATACTTCATCTTAGCAAGGGAAACATATTTTTTATTCTTGACATATGTTTATTATCATTTCACCTGGGGCAATCCTTATTATAATTTGGAAAAATTCTATGGGTCTCCATTATCATAATTAAAATTATATTTTTGCATTTTTAATCTTTTTTATTTTAAATTCATAATTGTTAAAACAATTGAATAAAGAAACAATCATTTAATGTTGACACTTGAATGTGGGTAACAAAATCGATAGTTAAATTAATTAAGTAAAGAGCAATCACAAAGAACCAATAGAACCTTAACACTTGTCAAAGTATCATCAACCCATTTAACTCATCCAATTTTATATTTTATATATATATATATATATATATATATATATATATATATATATATATATATATATATATATATGATATACGATATGATTTTTCAAGATCTAATAATAAACAACGTCTACCATGCATATATCTACAAACAATCAAAAAAATAGTATGAAATCACTATCAAAATAACCACCAAATGAAATAAGAAGAAAAGAAAAAAATAAAGAAAGAAAAGAATGACAAGAAAGAAAAGAAAGATCTAAACAAGAAATGAAAAATGAAATAAGGGAAAAGAAAAGAAAATAAATGAAATAAAAGGGAGAGGATTACTAGATTAAATAAAATAAATAAAACAACAAAAATAAAATAGTTAGCTTAGATTGGACTGGATTAGGAAGGAGGGGGAAAAATAGTTAGATTAGAAAGGAATGAGGAGAACAAAAATAGGATTATGAGGGAATGGGAAATAAAATAAAATGAAATAAGGAAAATAAAAAAATTAAAGCGATGGGGGTTGAGAATAAAGAAAAGTAAGAAAATAGTTAGATTAGCAGGGAATAGGGAATAAATAAATAAATAAAACAAAAGGAAGAGGAAATTCAAAAACCACTATTCATTCCCCGGCAACGACGCCAAAAGCTTTATATAGATTTTATGTTTAGTTTTATAACCCTTTTTACTTGCAAGTGCACAAGATCAATTCTAGACTAGCGAGTATAGGGTGTTGATCACATGAGGAGCAATAGCGATTTTAAATTTAACTTTTCCAATTGTAGAGAATAATTCAAGTGAGAAGTTCAGGTATCAATATGAATTAAAGAAATAAAAGAAAACAAATGAGTCAAGACAATAGAGAAAAATCAAATAAGAGCAAGATCTAGGACCTTGGATTTCATCGATGGCACAAATATTGAATTATTAACTCAAATGGGGGTTCAGTTGGCCTCTTGTCCAACCTAGGCTGCAAACATTATACCATAAATTAGAAAGATAAATTATAATTATCGAGCGATATTATTTTTCTAGAAGTCAGCATGAATCAATCTTTTTAGAAATAACTCATCCAATTTCTAGTGCAAATTATTCAATTTCAATAATTATAATTTTAACCCCAATTGCATAATATCATATTAGCCCACAAGGTCTGATATTCACCTGAGATAGCAAATTAAACTATTGTAATCAACATGAGTAAAGAATAGTATTAAGATGCAAAAATAGGTTAATTTCAAATATAAACTTAAAATTATGCAATGTAAGAGACAAAAAATAACCCCAAAAGAAATTAGTAATCAATATTATATGAATCAAGGATCCATTCTAATCCTATAAGAGCAACTTAGTCGTTTATAGTTAGTGAAAATGCCATTGAGGTTAGTCTAATCCTACTCTCAATATTCGTATATTTCACTTTCTATATCCAAACCATGATACTCAATTACATAAAATGCTAGAATTGAGTGTAAACTTTCAAATTTGACTCACAAATGAGGTGAGAAGAAAATAGAGAAATAGCTAAAGAAGCTTATTTTCTTCTAAATTTCTTAACCAAAATGGTTGTCTTACAAAGACTTTCTACTCTCTAAAAAAAATGGGAGACGGAAGATGAGAGAACGGAAGAATGTTTGGATGCTTGGATGAGTGGATGGATCATTTTGCACTAGCTTTGAACCCCTTTTATAGTAGAAATCCAGTCTCTCTTGGTGCCCAAAAATTAATTTCAATTAATTTCTTAGCTGTTATATTGCATGAGAAAACAGTAGTTTAAGCTAAGAATTAATCAAGATTAATTAGTTTTGACTAAGTTATCTTGAATTTACTCACAACAACAAGGAACTTGGCTGCTGGGAGTAGCAAAGGCGTGGTGGCCTACTAAGGCATTTAGGCCACAGTGAGCATAGGACCGTGGAGAAGCCCATGTGGAGGGACTGAGAGAAATAGCTGAGTGATAAAGAAAAAAAAGGAGGCGCTGGGCTGTAGCTAAAGTGCGCCATTGGAACAGGCCCATTCGAGTGGTCTAGGAGGGAGAACAAGCAGCTGGGTGCTACTCTAGCTAGGTTAGGTTACAGGCACAACTAGGTCGTGGAACATTCACTCAACGCAAGTGGGTTGGGTCGCCAAACCAGGGCCTAAACAGAGAGTGAGTCTGGGAGCTGAAGGTCTTTACACGGGGTGGGCTTCTTTAAGCTGGGCCACGACACACAGGCCCAGACGGGCTACTCTCTCTCTCTCTCTCTCTCTCTCTCTCTCTCTCTCTCTCTCTCTCTCTCTCTCATGCATTCTTGGGAGCTTGGATAAAACTGATTCAACTTGGTCAATTTCGTACCCAAATTTATCTATTTTATTTTCACCTAAAAATCACATAAAATATGCATTATTCTCCCATAAAAATATATTTCAAAGGCTTAAAGTAGGTAAAATGAAGGATAAAATTACACATAAAATATGAATTATCAACCTTCCCCTTGAATAGTTCACTAGCATAGGGGTTAAACTTTTCAATCATGTGGTAGAAAGAGAATTACTGCTTTGTGAATTTGTTGATTTCAATTTCATAAGGCATGCAAAATTTTCTTTTGTTAAAAAATTAGAGAAATTGCGATGTATGGGTCTTTTTGAAGTGAGTGCTAAAGTCTATCCTCAGTTGGTTAGTTTGTTCTATGCCAACTCTAAGAAGGTGGAGCCTAAGGGTAATGTAGAACCTGCTACACTACCAATACCAAAGACTTTGTCATCACTCTCACTACTATCACTATTGAAAGAATTTTTAATTTGGACACCGATCCCTCAAAATTTCCTTCCTCAATGTCAGCCCCTAAGGCTCGAAAACTCTACCTTAAAAAGTTTGCCCGTCCTTAAAATCAAAATACCAAACCAATCCTACATTGCCTAGTACTCAGATCCAAGGGTCCTTTACTACATGCTAGTGAGGACCATCTATCATTTGGGTTCCTCAAAGGAGACCACCAATGACACCTTTCTCGAGACTCTTTACTACTATATTATGGAGAGGTATTATGTAGATTTTGCTTAGCTCATCCTTGAATACATGACCAAGGTCTATAACCTATAAAGGAACTACCCTTTGCCCTACTCAAATATTCTCACTTACATATTCAAGGCTTTTTAAATTTCCCTTGAAGGCGAAGAACAGCTTAACTCTCAGATCCCAACTGTAAATGAAGCCATCCTTAAGATATTAAAGTTCAAATCTCTCCTCTTTGGACACTGGAAGCATGAGAAGGAGATTTCTGTCAATGACAATGAGACTCCAGCTCCTCATCTGTACCTTGAGATGATCCCTCTTCTCTGAACAGAATCGTTTAAAGGAGATCTTAAGGAGATAAAGGGGGAGATCACCAGTTTGAAGACTGGTGATGCATACTAAGCCCAAACCTAATGCTTGGCTACACCGTCATCCACACCAAAATCCAACCCAACCTTCCTTGATCCAGATGGTCACCGCTCCAGCACTTCACTTGGTTTCGGC
Organism: Carnegiea gigantea; assembly: GCA_029747015.1. Classification (NCBI taxonomy): domain Eukaryota; kingdom Viridiplantae; phylum Streptophyta; class Magnoliopsida; order Caryophyllales; family Cactaceae; genus Carnegiea; species Carnegiea gigantea. Next base: position 85,958 of record JAKOGI010002185.1, read on the forward strand.
TTAGCTTCTCACCACCCAAACGATGTCCAATTAGGGCGACCTATGCTTTTTGGGAAACTTAGGAAGTTAACTTTAGGATTATTAAATAAAATCCCCCATTAAGTTGCATTTTAATTCCCTTAAGTGATAAAAACCTCAACTCCTGCCGTGCAGGTTTTTATCCGAAAAATTGTTGAATTTTAGCCAAGTTTAAATCGTAGCTAACAAAAGCCCAATTGATCGATTCTCTAAGATGTCTATTTTATTCCATGAGCTAAAGTTTGGCATTGGTTTTCAAATATTTGGGAGAATGACCCAAATATATAGAGTGTGCACAAAAATTCAGTTTTGGAGCAATCTGGAATTTGATCTTAATTAAGAAGGATACAACTATAATCGTTAGGATTACTTAGTGGGCAGTGATTATACGCACACCAAGGAAGATTTACCAAGTGGCAGGGCCCTTATTGGTGGAGTATAGCCTCCTAAAAAGCTCCCTAGAAGGTAGAGAATGAATGTTGCTAAATATGCCTCATCTTGATGATAGTTATCTTAGCATGTTGATTTATCTTTCTGGAATATTTTTGTAAGGCTCCTATTGATCCCCTTGTCCCACTAAATTAACTACTAATCCTCTCTATTTTGGTATTTATAGACCCAATTACCTCTATGTAAAGACAACTTGAGTTGAATTATGAAATAGAAGGCTAAAGACCATCTTCTCTCTTTAAAAAAACAAAAATGAAATCTTTACATATTTAACTCTTAAATTAAGAGTAGTGATTAAAGTCTTTCCTTTAAAATTCTTTTTCAGTGGTTTGGTGGAAAGTAATTAAGCTATCAATAGGATCTCATCCTGGGCACAAATCTCATAATCTTCTAGATTATTAAGATTGAATCCAAGGAAAGCATCATTTGGGTGTGATTACCCCCTTGCTATATTGATCTCAGGAGCTTAAGGATCCATCCTCATTAACTAGTCAGGGTGAGATCAAACGGACATTGGCAGATCTCAATAGGGTATGTGAGAGTCTAAAAGGTTATGCTACTGAGCTCAAAAGTATCATTTTGGATGTGAAGGTAGAGTAAGGGACTTTAAAGTTGATAACCGATGAGTTTGGGGCAAATGTAGTGAGATTGGATAAGGCTTTCAATATTGGCTAGGCTGAGGATGGTTAAGAGGAGGACATTAGAGACAAGATCGGTGCGCCTGAGTTTGTAGAAGCACCCAAGCCAACAGCTCGAGCCCCTCGAACAGAAGACCAATTTTGATATTCTCTCCTTCTTCTCCTAACGACAATCTTTTCTTTCTCATGAATGCCATATTTGCATAGGATTTCATGAGCCTTTGGGAATCATTTTAGGGTATTAGGGTGCTTAATTATACAATTTATGCCCTTATTTATGCTATTATGCTTGGTTTCGCTTGTTTTGAGAGTGTTTATAGATTTTGACTTTGTAAGCCAAGTTATGTGAGTAGAATGATGATTTTGAGGCCTTGTGGATCAAACAAGGTAGCAAAAGAAGCCCAAAGACACCCAACACAAGTATACCATGGCCAGTACCATGGTCCAGGTGCATCTAGGAGGAAGCAGCAGGGCAAGACAAAGGGAACCAACAAATCAGTGGGCACTATGACCAGGTTATGCTAGGGACAATAGCTCGTCATGGACCTTATGGTTAGACCGTGGTGGCCTCTAGTCCCCCAAATCTGCTAGATTTCTTTGCGGCTGTTCGTGCTCCAAGTGGTAGGACGGTTTTGCAGACTTGATTTCAGCCATAAAAGCCCCATTTTACTACTTCCATTCATCACTCCATTCTGTTCTACTATAATCCACTACCTCGTTAGGATTTAGATTTAGATTAGAGTTAGAGAGAGAGAGAGAGAGAGCGAATTGAAGTGGAGATTTTATAAGGATTCCAAACCGGGTTTGCAAAGATGGTTTAAGCGTGTTCTTGGTTGAGCAATTCTCTTCCCTTCCCTTCTCTTTTCTCATTTTAGGATTTATGTTTTGTACTTTGAATTTGCTCTTGTTGTTTTGAACTGTGATTTGTGAAAGGACTAGTTAATTTCTTGATCTGGTGTTAAAGTCTTTTGGTACTTTGGAATTATTAGATTGTTCTATCAAACCTTACATGTTTATTATCTTATGAGAAATGTGATCACCTTCTTACGTGCTTTCGGTATTGGGTAAAGAAATGAAAAGTGAAATTCCATACTTGAACCCTATGATTTGACTTGATTGTGTTGAGTCTTGAGAAAATTAAACCAGTTGAGAAACCACTAATTTGATAATCACATGCTTAAAGAACCTGAACAAATCAATAGCCCTTAAGAAATGGTGGTTGGTTAGATTTAGGCATTTTATTTTACCTTGAAATAGGATTGTGATACTTTGATTATTGGTTTTAAACACCCAATTGAGGAAAAAGTGCTTGATTAATATGTGGATTGGGCGATTACTTGTTTTGTATTATTCCTTGCTTATTCATTCATTAAATTAGATAGTAAATCAATTTAATTCAATCTTAAATTTTGATCCTCTTTGCTTATCTTGAGGGAATAAAATCTACTGGATTGACCTAGTCTTTATGGGAGATGACCTTGATTTGCTACAATGCCATCATGTGCTTGCGGCCCTATCAAGTGTTTAGCGCTGTTGCCCAGAACTAGTGTCGAATATTAGATTTTTCTCGATAGGTTTGACTAAGCATTTTGTTTTTCTTTGAAAAAAAGCTAAAGAATTAAGAGTTTAAAAAGAGCTAAAAATTTTTGAGGAAAAAATGGCAATTTTTCAATTTTCTCAATTTGAACATGAATTATTTTAGAGATATTTACAGTGTCTGCATGCTTTTTTTTTTTTTGGTTAATGTGGTTATTGTGTGAGTAAATAGGAAATTTTACATATTGTTGATGAGGGTGGGAATAGCGAAACCTAAGCTCTTTTAGAGTATTAGGGTTTTCATGGTAAAAGTGTTGATGAGGTATGGTGTTTGCTTAAGTGGATTGCTTGGAATTCGTTTGAGTTTGAGAAGGCTGGCCGTGTTTCTAGATATTGATGCCTTGATCCTTGTGCATTCTCTACTAAATCTTATTATACCCCTTTTTGGCATGAGTTGTGTAGTTCTTCTGACCATGCTATAGATTCCTGTCCTTATTATGCATGTTATGCTTAACTTGACTTTGTGTCGCTCGTGGATAATACTGATATTGTCCTGACCTTACCTGATTCATCATTCCCTTTAGCTCAGTGCCTGGGGCTCAAGGCAGGTGAACCTTTTAGGGGAGTTGCTAATTCAGTGTTCTTCATGCATGTTTTGAGTTAGAAGATACTTTAGATGAGGTGCTTGATCTAGTTAAGATTCCTTTGGAGGGGTCACGTGATGTGTTTGTATATGAGGACTTTCCTATCCTTGGTTTTGATGATCATGTTCTACCCAATCCCCTTGATCATTCACATGCATCCCCCATTTATTCATTGCCCTCTCCTACCCCCAAGTATTACATTAATGTGCCTATTAGTACTCCAATGATTTGTAATGCTACTATGGATTTGGGCTTTGAGGACAACCTGTTTAATATACTTGGAAAAGTATGATTATTATGTGGCCCTTGGTTACTTTAGAAGGTATGATCCCTCCATTGACCCTTATTGTGTATGCCTAGAGGACTTGCCTAGGATAATTATGTGAACTATGTTCTTTAATCCTTTGTATGATTTTTCTAAGGCCTTTGATAAGGTTAAGAGGATAGTTATTATCTTTGGAGTGATTTTGGTTATAATTGCCTCTTACCTTGTGTTTTTTGAATTGCGGTTCCAAGAGTTTGATAAGCTCCTTCATATTTTGACGACATTTAATTTGATGAGTCAAGTCTTGAGTTCAAGATAGGGTGGCTAATATTCCATTTGCCCCATTTACGAGGAGGCCTTAGGTCAGGTGTACCCAGCACCTAACCTGGTGATATCATTATGTTTTGTTCCCTTTCCCTTCTCTTACTTTTCTTACTTTGAATAATGCTTTATCTAAGCATATGGAAGAGTTGTTTAATGTTTTCTATTTTTGTTTTTAGTTTATATACTAGTTAGAGCATGTAGGTTTAGTTTTCCTTTCTTTTACAATGGTGTGTTACATTTTAGGTTTGCATATAGGATTTCATATAGAGGATGAAGTGGATTGGGTTGAGATGCCCTCCAATGATGCTTTTGCTAGACAAAATAGCTCCCATGAGATTGAGTAACGTTTGATGTATAATCCCTTTTGGTGCTAAAATTTGTAAAGGTTTTGTAAATATTTTATGTTTTGGCCCTTGTCTTGATTGAGAACTATTTTACCCCTTAGAGTCTTTAGCACTAATGTTGATATATGAAAGTCATTTTATGAGCTACATGAGACTTTGCTAGATATCCCATGATATCTTAAGCCTTATTTGGATTAGTCATTATACTTAGTCTCATGTTCTTTCATATGTGTGACTTTTCTATGTTGCAGCTCTAGAACATGCCTAGATTCTTGTTCATAACTACATTAGCATGTGCATATTTGATAATATGATGGAGGCATTTCTTTATTTTTGAACATTTTAGCTACATATCCAAATAGCCTACCTTGTCTTACATGTTAATCTATTTACTAGCCCTATTGAGCTTGTGACCCTTTTCTTATTGTGATCAATTCATGTTAGCCCTTGGCCATAACCACAAATTCATAACATTTAAGCTAACTCTATAGAGCATCACTTCATGCATGTGGTGGATAGTTTTGAGAGTAAATGAGTTTAAGGTGGCCTTAGTGTGTTGGTTTGTTGAGGGGCTGGTGAAATTGAGCATTTGGATTTATTCCCCTCTTGTTCGCGTTATACACGTACATATGAATTAGGTTATGAGTTGATAGTTAGTGATCCTATATCTTTAACTAATTAAAATTTTCATTTCAATTCCTAAAAAAAAAAAGAAAAAAATCATGTTCAGAAAAAAAACAAGGAAGAATAAAAAACACACAAAAAAGTGGGAAAAAAATACAGGTGAGAATAAGTGATTAGCATTGGACATGTAGATAGCTTATGGTCCTTCTTTATCAACTTATTTCCTACTTAATTCGTGGAGGAGGTTCATTGTGTTCTTAAGGATTGGGGTGTTAATGAACTTCATGATTACTTGGTGCTTTGAAATTGCTCCCTAGTCACTTGACTAAATAGCTCCACATTGCCCAAAGTAGTTAGTCCACTCCTTTCCCTTAAACCCTTTTTAGCGCACATTACAACCTATGTAAGTCATCTTGATTATTATATGAACATTTACATCCTTAGTGGTGCAGAATTTGAGAGTCAAGGCAAGCCTATGGTAGTTTACATTTTTGGAATAAGCCTCAAGTGAACCTATGCTATATTTTAAACACATGAGCCAGTGTAATATACATTTATCCGAAGTGAGGTTATATTGGTCCATTTAGTTGTACACAATCCTATGTACTTGCATGATGTGCTTTGTGGTTCTTTGGGGATGATCAAGTTAGATGTTGAGCTTGTAGTTGTATACTTCTTTGAAAACATTTCCTTTCCCCTGATTTTAAAATATCTAGTATACTGCTCGGGGTTGCCATTGATTGATAATCTTGCTTGTAATACGTTATGCGTTGCTTAGCTTGAGGAGATTGCCATGTTTTGGAATTCTTGATGCATTTCCCCTTATTGGTTTTATCTAGTGTTTGCTTGAGTACAAGCAAAGGTTTAAGCATAGGGGAGTGATTGATGTCATATTTACATAGGATTTCACGAGTATTTGGGAGTCATTTTAGGACATTAATGGACTTAAATGTTTGATTTATGCCTTTATTTCTACTCTTATGCTTGGTTTCGTTTGGTTTGAGGGTGTTTGTAGATTTTGACTTTATGAGCCAAGTTACGTCAATACAATGATGATTTTAAGGCTGTGTGGATCACAGAGATAGTAAAAGAGGTCCAAAGATACCTAATATAGACATAACATGGCCAGTAGCATGGTTCAGGTGCATCTAAGAAGAAGCAATGGGGCAAGACAAAGGGAACCAATGAATCAGTGCACACTACGGTTCATGGTGGGCCTTACGGCCAAACCGTGGTGGCCACTGGTGCTCCGAGTCTACTAGATTTCTTCAGGGTTGTTCACATTCCCATCGTTAGGATGGTTTTGTAGACTTGATTTCAGCGATAAAAACCTCATTTTACTGCTTTCATTCATCATTCCATTCCGTTCAACCACAATCCACCACCTAATAGAATTGAACTGGAGATTTTATAAGGATTCCAAACTGGGTTTGCACCAACGATTCAAGTGCGTTCTTAGCTAATCAATTCTCTTCCCTTCTCTTCTCTTTTCTCATTTTAGGATTTATGTTTTGTACTTTGAATTTGCTCTTGTTTTTTTGAACTTGGATTTATGCAAGTGCTAGTTAATTTTCTCGATATGCTGTTAATCTCTTTTGGTACTTTGGAACTGTTGGATTATTTTATCAAATCTTAGATGTTTATTGTCTTGTGAGAAATCTGATCACTTTCTTGTAGGTTATGGGTGTTGGGTGAAGAACTGAAAGGTGAAAATTCGATACTTGAACCTTAGGATCTGACTTGATTTTGTGGAGTCTTGAGAAAGTCACCCCAGTTGAGAAACCACTAATTTGATAATTGCATACTTAAAAAACCCAAATAAATCAAGAGTTCTTGAGAAATGATAGTTGGTTAGATTTAAGTATTCCATTTTACCTTGAAAGAGGGTTGTGATACTTTGATTATAGGTTTTAAATAACCAAGTAAGGAAATGCGTGGATTGGATGATTGCATGTTTTGTATAATTCCTTGATTATTCATTCATTAGATTAGATACTAGATTAGTTAACTCAATCTCAGATTTTGATCTGCTTAGCTTATCTTGAGGGAATAAAGCCTATTAGATTGACCTAGTCCTTCCGGGAGATGACCTTGTTTTGCTACAACGCTACTGTGGGCTTACAGCCCTCTCAATTTTCTAAATAATTTAGGTATTTTCACACAATGTTTTGTTGAGTCCACCTCTTTTGATGAAAGTAAAAAAGGGGGAGAAAAAAATGGACTTAAGAACATTGACTATGACTGAATAAAGTCTGCGTAAAAGGCTTTGAAAGCTTATATCGTTCATAGTTAGGTGACAAGAGGCGCCCTTTGGTCCTTGCTATGATTACCTATGCTATATTGTGCTATATTGTCATATGATTGCTTAATGTGTTCATATGACTAGCATGCTCATGTGATCTTCAAATTGAAGTTTTTTGTTTCATCAAAAAGGGGGACACTGAAGATTTCCTCAATGTCAGTGGCAATATCATTGACTAATGCCACAGCTCATGGACGTTAGGCATTTTGAAAAAGACAAGAGCTTAATTTGAATGCATTGAGTTACATTAACCAATCTTGACTATGCAGGAATAAAGTATCAAAGTTAGATTGTCTGACTTTGGTTATGATAGAATTGTTTTTGATAAAAACAATTTATATGACGTATTGGTTCATTCCTTGAAATATATTGCTATTAATATTTCTAGAAATAATCCTTTACTTATATGTGAATGGATTATATCTTATAATGTAACACATCCTTGCTTATTATCCATGATCTTATAAAGATTTTATTTGATCCAATTTTGGAAAGTTGTAACAAGTCAATCTTGAGTTCATTTGTAAATTATTCTAATTGATTACGGCAAGATCTTTGAAGGTTAAATTAAGTTATTCTGTCAGCAATCGAGATCCGATATTGTCGTCAATTAAAAGCCAAGTTCAGAAGTACCATACTTCAAATTGGTGACATTGAAGATTTGGCAATTATTGCTTCAACGGTCAAGAAGAGTTTGAAATCTACAAAAGGGAGCGCTGAAGCATCTTGTAAGACATAAGAAAAGAATTACATCGTCAAAAGAGCTCAAGTGCAAATCATTCTTGTGTAATTGTTCTTCAATTGAATATTTAAAAGGGAATTGTAATAGGTAAGTTGGGGAACTTACTTATGTAGTTATGCATTAGGAGGTCAATGCTTAGTGAGTGTACTAGATGAGGTTTTTTAGTCGAGTGAGATTGAAACGCTGGACCGATTGTAAAGCCAAAGCCATTGGTGTGTACTTCTTAAGTGAACAAGAAGTGGAGGTGATTAAGTCCTAAAAGAAGAAGTGATTTAGGTAGTGACTAGCCCTATTTGCAAGGATGAACATCATAAAAATATCATGTGTTTTTTCCCATTTTATTTTTGCTCTTTAATATGTTTATCACTGACACTAGTGACTAACCATTAAGGTTGACATCTCTGACATTAGCTGAATAAATTCAAGGCACATTGTAGTTTTTATAAAGTCTCAATTTTTTAAGTATCACCCTATTCTCCCCCCTTTAGGGTGATCTAACTTTGACTTTTAGGACTTTTATAAAGTTATATTTTGTTTATCTTACCTAAACTTATACAAAGAAGTTGACTTGAATTCTGTAAGCTTTAATTGTACTTGCATATGTGAAAATGCTACTGTTAAGTCATGTAGCTTTTTGCTTTTACATAGCTTTGTTCATCTTAGGATGATGGTAATGCCTCCAATCATTAAAACTTTTGCTGCTATGATCATAGTAAATAATTAGGCTAAGATAATTAGGTTATTAAGGACTTGGGACGTTATTGTTTTGGTATCACAGTCAGGTTTCCAAATCACTATGAGTAGTTGGGTGTTCTAGTGCTACGTTGTGATCTTTAGAAGGTTGTTTATGGTTGAATTTCATCCTTTGTCCTTCTTGAAATATACTCAGATTTGACTTACTTTGCGCATGTGTCTCTTTCTTTTCCTCATATAGACCACCCCGGCGAACCCGTAGATCCATATGTTGTTAATATGCTGTAAGGTACTTCAGTGGCCGCCCATATCTCTTTACTACATGCCAGCATTATGGCTCATATACAAGATCCATTCTTAGAATTTCATAGCGTGATGGTCCATACGTACAAACTTTTGTGGTCTTAGCCATGATAGCCCCTTAGGATGAGTTTAGGGTGCGATATCGTGACTGTCGGGTCAGTGGAGGCCCAGGTTTTGATGGTGCTAGATTTTAGGTTCTAGGAGCTTGGACCACTATTAATATACAATTACTGTGGAGGGAGGAGCTGGAATAGAGAGGTATTACCTTAGGGACACATCAGTTCATCTTTTTAGCTTTAGATGTTCCCTTTGTCCTTTCATTCCACCTCCACCAGCCCAAGGGCCGCTGCTTCCACCCCATCAGCACCTACTGCTCCTCAACGGCTGCCAGCGACCTTATTATAGTGTAATTCAGAGAATGATTCAGGGCTCGAGCACCTACACTATTCATCTAATGATTTTAGGGACTTAGGAGGAGTCCAATGGTGGTGGTTATACCTAACCCCCCTGAGTTGATCGTGTTGAGTTTAGATGAGGTGCCAGAGCCCAAGGAGGTGCCAGAGCTTGAGCAAGATGCACTAGTGATAGAAGAGGCTGACCCTAAGGAGGAGGATTCTGATTTATAGGTGACTGATAGCAGCTCCAACTTAGAGGAGGAGCATGATGATGTTTCTAACCTAGATTACAATTCATCTTAGGATTGCTAGAGTTTGACTCATCTTCATTTATGTTTTAAGGTTATGGTTTTTGCCTTTGTGGGTATTGGGTTAGGGTTGATTTCTTTGTGTAGAAAAAGGGTAGGATGCCAACCTTAGCTTAGGATGCGAGGTTGTGCTAAAATAATTCGATATGAAATTCTATGTGTAATGAAGTTCGTGTTTAACTTAAAATTGTGCCTGGTTTTGAATAGTTATTGTCTTGTCATGAATGCAATGAGAATCTAAAGTAACAACCTTTATGTATGTGACTCAGCATGTCAGAATATGCAAACAACATTCTGAATAGCAATGGAGGTGATAATATAGGGAATAATCAGGGTTCAATAACCAAGTCCCCGCAAACACACAACACAATGTTAGTGGGACCCCATCAATGATTCTAAGTATCCAGTAGTTTTAAGGATAAAAACTATTGGAGAAACTTGGTGACTGAACTGGTAGGGTAGCTTGGCACAACTCTAAGGTCTATGATAGGAAGTTCAACCCTGTGAAACTTGAGAAATAGATTAGGTAGAATGGAAAAGATATTTACAGTTATTGAGGTACCTGGGGAGAAAAAGGTGAACATATGGACTTTCTATTAGGCTAGAGAAGCTGACATTTAGCAGACATTTAGCTTATTTGGGCTAAATTTCTTGAGGAACTTGGGGCCAAGTTTTATCCAATCATGGTTTAAAGCTAAAAGGAGAAAGAATGTATGGAATTAATGATGAATGATAATATATTAGTAATGCCTATGTGCTAGCAAGTTCACTGAGTTGGATTCTATAGCTTCTAAAAAGATGAAGATGAGAAGATTCGAGGAAGGTTTGACCTTTTGCTTTCAAATCTAGTTAGCTAGTAAACCAATTCAAACCTATTAAGAGTTGTATAAATGTGCTGTTGAATTGGAGTAGGTAAAGAATGAACTAAAGACTTTGAACTAGGGAATTAAAAAAGAAAGTGGAATGCTTGAGGGACTTCAAGTGAAAGAATAACTTAGAAGAAACCTACTATTGGTCTTGCCAAAAGTCATCCGTTAGTTTCAATTGAACCTTATGAAAGTGTGGTCGAACAAACCATACTACAGTAGAGGGCCGAGTGGGTACTAATAAGTCCATGTAGTGTGGTAGCCTAGATCATGTGATTGTTACTTGGCGAAGAAGACAGAAGGCCATATAGAGAGGAGTGACAAGGCTGTTGGTGCCACCATGTTAGGGACCTTGCATCCAAAACTGGCAATAATATGGCGAGCCTATGTGATAAGTAAAAAGGAGGCTATAACCTCTATCACGGTAGTTACTGAAACTCTCATTTTAAATTCAATGCTGTTTTGTGTATCATTTGATTTAGGTGTCACTCATCCATTTATATCCACCCAAAGTGCAAAACTAAACTTTGCCAAATGGCAATAGTGGAATGTCCCATCCTTTATAAGCTTGTCCTTATTATGATTGGTGAGAATATATTCCCTGAAAATTTAATTCAATATGATCTACTAGAATTTGATGTAATCCTGGGAATAGATTGGTTAACAGCTTTTAGGGCAAATATTGATTGTAAAAATCTTAAGGTCACCTTAAAAGACCAGAAACGGTCAAGAAGTATGTTTTATGGTGAAAACAATGGAATAGACCACCTTGTTATCTTAATTATGAAAACTAAGAAGCTATTAAGGCAAGGTTGTATATGATATCTGTGTTATACCATTGAGGCTAAAGAAGAATAAGTGAAGATAATAGATATTCCTATGGTGTGTGAATTTTTAGATGTTTTCCATAAGGAATTACCAGGGTTACACACTTAGAGAGAGATTGACTTTGAAATTGAGCTAATTCCAGGCGCCCAACCTATTTCAAAAGGCCCATATCACATGGTGCCAACAAAGCTTAAAGAGTTAAAAACCCCAATTAGATGAGTTATTACAAAAACAGTTCATTAGGCTGAGTGTATCACCTTAGGAAGCTCCAGTTTTATTCATGAAGAAAATAGATGCAACCCTAAGGCTCTGCATAGATTACAAGGAGCTAAACAAAATTAACGTCCAGAATAAATACCTTTTGCCCCAAATAGATGACATATTTGATCAGTTGTAAGGAGGTGGAGTGATCCTAAAAATCAATTTGAGGCCTTGTTACCATTAACTTAGAATTAAACGAGCGGATATCCCTAAAACTACCTTTAGAAGTAGATATGGTTACTACGAATTCACTATGAAGCCCTTTGGGCTTACAAATGCCCCTGCTACATTCATGGATATCATGGATAGAGTTTTTAAGCTTTACCTTGATAAATTTGTGGTGCTATTTACAAATGACATTTTGATATATTCTAAGGACAAAGAGAAGCATGCTAAGCACTTGAGCACTGTGTTACAAACTTTAAGAGAACACCAGCTACATGCTAATCTAGAGTAGTGCTAGAATGAAATGGCATTTTTAGGGCACATTGTTTTCAAGGAGGGATTAAAGTAGATCCTTGGCAAATAAAAGCAGTTACTGAATGGCCTCAGCCAACAAATGTTATACAAATGAGAAGTTTCCTAAGGTTAGTGATAACTGTTTAAAGTGTATATCATTTTAGGGTCATTTTGCTACAGCTTTAGGGAGAATTGTGTACTTTATGTTATAACTTATACTCTTTTTCTCATTTTATACTTGGGTATGGTTCTTTTCTGTGTTTTACAGGCTTTTAGACCTTTTTGTCCTTTTTTTGACCTTAATTGAGTGTATTTTGACTGCCTATGGACACCATTGAGTTGCCATGCTCATGGAAAGAAAGAAGAGCAGAAGAATGTCGGGCCAGAGCTGACCACAGACGGTTCATGGTGAAGGCCACGGTCTGTGGTGTCCTCATTTCCCCTGAGGCCTTTTGTTTGCTCGCAACTTTTTAACTCTCAGGCAGATTTAATTCTATTAATTCTCGCGGCTGTTCGGCTTCCAGGAGTTTTCCTATAAAAGGGGCTGTTTGCATCCCCCATCCATCAACACATCCATCCATTTCTATTTTTCCTTTCTTCATGTTTATACTAATTACATTAGGATTTTAGAAAGAGAGAATTGAAGTGAAGATTTGGAAGGATTCCATGTCGGGTTTGCAATCGACGAATTCAAGCGGGTTATTTGGCTGAGCATTCCTTTTCTCTTCTGTTCTCTTCTTTTTTCTAAATTTAGATTTATGTTTTGTAATTTTGATTATCTTTTGTTGTTTCGATTTTCGATTTATGCAAATAATAGTTATGTCTTGATTTGCAGTTTATTCTTTAAGCATTTGAATTGTTGGATCATTTTATTGAATCCTAGATGTTATTATCTTGCAAGGAACTTAATCACTTCTCTTGCATGTTTGGTATTCGAGAAGGACTGAAAGGTGAAATTTGATACTTGAACTGTAGGATTAGCTTGATTGTATGGAGTCTTGAGCGAGCACACCAATGGAAACCACGCATATGATAATCGCATGCTTAATGATCCTAAACAAATCAAGAGCCCTTGAGAAATGGTAATTGGTAGATTTAGGTATTCACTTCACCTTGAAAGATTTGTGATACTTTGATCATTGGTTTTTAAACAACCAATAAGGAAGAAGTGCTTGATTGATGCCTAGATCGGGTGATTACTTATTTTGTATCATTTCTTGATTATTTTCTATTAGGTTAGATAGTTGATTAGTTTAATTTCAATATCAATTGATTCTCTTTGCCTATCTTGACAAAATATAAACCCAATAGATCAACCAAATCTCTATGGGATCGACCTTGATTCACTACAACGCTACCATGCGCTTGCGGCCCTATCAAGTTTTTTTGGCACCGTTGCTGGGAACTAGTGTCGAATATTGGATTTTCTCAATAGGTTTGACTAGGCATTTTGTTTTCTTTGAAAAAAATCGAAAAAATTGAAAATTAAAAAAATAAAAATTTTGAGAAACAACAATGGCAATTTTTCAATTTCCCCTTATTCGAGTATGAATTATTTTGGAGGTATTTTAAGCGTTTAAATGTTTTTCTTACTCAATGTGATTATTGTATGGGTATATGGGAAATTATAGACATTGTTGACAAGGGTGTGAATAGTAAAATTCATATTCTTTTAGAGTATGGGGTTTTCATGGTAAAAATGTTGATGAGGCATGGTATTGCCTGAATGGATTGCTTAGGATTCATTTAAATTTGAGGAGGCTAGTTGTGTTTCTGGCTATTATTCCCTAATCTTTGCGCCATTCTATTCTAGATCTATTATTTCCCTTTTTGGTGTGGTTTGTGTAATTCTTCTAACTAAGAAACTAATTTGTGTCTTATTATACATGGTATGCGCAACCTGGCTTTGTATCACCTTAGGACAATACTAATGTTGTCTTGACCCTACATGATTCATCCTTCCCTTTAGCTCAGTACACGGGGCTCGAGGCAGGTAAGCCTTTTGGGGAGTTGGTAGGTTTAGTTTTGATGCATGTTTTGAGTCAAAAGATACTTAGATGAGGTGTATGATCTAGATAAAACTCCTTTAGAGGGGTCATTTATGTGTTTAAGAATTAGGAGCCTCCTCGCCTTAGTTGTAATATTGCTCTCCCTAATCCCCTTGATTATTCCTATGTTTCACCTATTTGTTTGTTACCCTCTCTTTCCCCTGAGTATTATATCGATGTGCCCATTAGTAATCCTATGATTTTTGATGCTAATGTTGATTTGGGATATGAGGGAAACGAGTTTAATGTGCTTGGTGAGAATGTTGATGATTATCTGTCCTAGGTTATTTATAGGATATGATCCCTCCACTGATATTATTGTGTATGCCTAGGAAACTTGCGTAGGAAAATCGTGTGGACTATGTTCTTTAATCCTTTCTATGATTTTTCTAAGGCCATTAATAAGGTTAAAGGGATACTTAATGTCTTTCGTATGGTTTTGGTTATTGCCACTTTACCTTGTATTTTCAAAATTGTGGTCCCAGGAGTTTGATAAGCTCCTACATGTCTTGACTATGTCTAATTTAAAGAGTCAAGTCTTGAAGTTGTGATGGAGTGGCTGATGCTCCATGTGCCTTGGTTATTAGGAGGCCTTAGCTTAGGTGTGCCCAACACCTGATCTGGTGAGATTGTTATCTTTTGTTTACTCCCCCTTCTCTTGATTTTCTCACTTTGAATAATAATGCTTTATTTAAGCATACGGGAAAGGGTAGTTTCTATGCTTTCTATTTTGGTTAAAGCATGCATACATGTTAGAGCATATAGTTTTGGGTTCTTTTTGTTTGCATTAGTGTTTGCATTTAGTTGCATTTAGGTTTGCATGTAGGGATGGTATGGATAGGTTTGAGATAACCTCCAATGATGATTTTGTTTAGGCAAAATAGTTTCATGAACTTGAATAATTTTGATGTGTAATCCCTTTTGATGCTAACATTTTGAAGGTTTTGTAATATTTCTTGCTTTGATCTTTGTCTTGTTTAGAACTTTGTTATCCCTTGGAGTCCTTAGCACTAATGTTCGTACATGAGCTTCACTATGTGAGTTAGTTGAGACTTTGGTGGATATCCCGTGAGATTTTAGCCTTATTTGGACTAATTCATTATATTTAGTCTTATGTTTCTTTTACGTGTGTAACTCTTCATGTTACATATCTAGAACTTACCTTCACTCTTGCTCAAAACCACCTTAGGATGTGCATAGTGATGATATGATAGAGGCATTCTTAATTCTTAAACATTTTAGCCACACAGCCATATAGCCTACCTTTGATTATATGTTTTCCCCCTTTATTAGCCCCTTTAAGCTTATGTCCATCTTGTTGTGAGCATTTCATATTAGCCCTTGGTCAAACACATATTCTTACATTTAAGCCAAGTCTACGGAGCACCACTTCATCTATGTAGTTGGTGGTTTTGCGGATCATTGAGTTTAAGGTGGCTTTGGTGTGTTGGTTTATTAAGGGGTTGACGTTATGAGCATTTGGAATTTATTCCTCTCTTGTTCGGGTTGTATATGTACATATAAATTAGGTTGTCAGTTGACAATTGGTGGTCATATGCCTTTCAATAATTGCAATTTTTGTTTCATTTCTATAAAAAAACAAAAGAAAAAGCAAAAAAAAGGGTTGTGTTGAAGGAAAAAAACAGAACAAAAAGAAAAAAACAGAAAAAAAAAGCAAAAAAGAATGAATAATGATTAGCATTAGATATGTAAATAGCTTACATTCCTTCTTGTGAACTCATTTCCTATATGGTTCTGTGGGTATGTTCATTAAAAATTATTGGAGTTTTGAGTATTGGTGAACTTATTGGTTGATTGACACTTTATTTGGTTGCTCCCTAGGCACTTGGCTAGTAGCTTCCACATTGTCCCAAATGCATTTGGTCTACTCCTTTCCCTTAATCCTTCTAGACCACATTACAACCATATAAAGTTATCTTGATTGTCTTGTGCACATTGCATTTTAGTGGTGGAGAATTTGAGAGCCTTGGCAACCATAAGGTAGATTGCATCTTTGGAATGAGTCTTGAGTGAACCTATGCTACATTTCAAAACATGAGCGCAAGTGATTCATATTTCCCAAAAGTGAGGCTCTACCAGTTTATTTAGCTCTGCAATCTCATGTACTTGCATGATATGCTTTGTTATTCTTTAGGGGTGATCAAGTTAGAATCGAGCATGTGGTCTTGTCCTTTTTCAAAAACCTTTTCCTTCTTCTAATTTTGAAATGTTTTGCGCACTACTTGGGGTTGCCGTTGATTGGCATTCTTGCTTGTGATATGCTATGATTTGCCCACTTTAAGGAGGTTGTTATGCTTGCAGTCTTAGATGCATCTGCCCTTGTTCGTTTTCTCTAGTGTTTGCTTACGGACAAGCAACGGTTCAAGCATGGGGGATTTGGTAAGTGATTAAAGTGTATATCATTTAAGGTCATTTTGCTGCATCTTTAGGGAGAATTGTGCGCTTTATGTTATAATTTATACTCATTTTCCTGTTTTACTCTTGGATATGGTTCTTTTCTATGTTGGCAGGCTTTTGGACATTTTTTCCCCTTTTTTGGACTTTAGTTGAGTGTTATTTTGACTCCCAATGGACATCCCTGAGTTGCCATGCCCGTGGAAAGAAAGAAGAACGGAAGAATGTTGAGCCAGAGAACCACAGATGTCCATGGTGAAGGCCACGGTCCGTGGTGTCCTCATTTACCCTGAGACTTTTTGTTTTTCTCTCGCAGCTTTTCGACTTCCAGGCAGATTTAATTCTATTAATTCTCGTGACTATCGGCTTCCAGGAGTTTTGCTTAAAGGGCTATTTACATCCTCCATCCATCAACACATCCCATCCATTTATTCTTGCTCTCCTCAAGTTCATCAATTTGATTAGGATTTCAGAAAGAGAGAGAATTAAGTGAAGATTTGGAAGGATTCCATGCCGAATTTACAATAACAAATTTAAGCGCATAAATTGGCTGAGCATTTCTTTCTCTTCTTCTCTTCTCTTTTCTAAATTTAGATTTATGTTTTGTAAAATTTTGGTTTTATGCAAATAATAGTTATGTTCTTGATTTGCTGTTTACCTCTTTTAGCATTTTTGAATTGTTTGATCATTTTATTAGATCCTAAATGTTTATTATCTTGCATGTAATTTGATCACCTTTCTTGTATGTTTTGGGTATTGGATGAAGGACTGAAAGGTGAAATTCGATACTTGAACTGCAGCATTTGACTTGATTGCGTGGGGTCTTGAGTGAGCACACCAATTGAGAAACCATGCGATGATAATCAAATGCTAATGATCCTAAACAAATCAAAAACCCCTTGAGAAATGGTAATTGGTAGATTTAAGTATTTTACTTCACCTTGAAAGAGGATTGTGATACTTTGATTATGGTTTTAAACACAAACCAATTAAGGAAGAAGTGCTTGATTGATGCCTAGATCGAGGTGATTGTTATTTTGTATAATTCCTTAATTATTTATCCATTAAATTAGATAGTTGATCAGTTTAATTTCAATATCAAGTATTGATTCCCTTAGCCTATCTTGACAGGAATATAACTAATAAATCACAAAGCCTCTGTGAGATCAATCTTGATTCACTAAATGCCACGTAAACTTGTGGACCAATCAGTTAGTAGTGTAGTATAGAAGATTCGTGAGAGATTTTTCAAAAATAACATCACTGTTAACCATTCTACTAAAAAAGATAACTAAGTTTGAGTGGTCAGACAAATGTGAGGAGACATTTAAGGAATTAAAAAGATGGTTACCATTGCTCATATCCTTACCTTGCCAGTATAAGGTAAAAAGTACACCGTTTACAGTATACCTCTAAAATGGATCAATTGTATGCTGATGCAGGATGATAAAGTAATAGCTTATGCCTCTTGATAACTCAAACCTTATTAAAATAATAACCTAACCTATGGTGTGGAGTTATTTGCTGTAGTTTTGGCATTAAATTTTGAATACATTACCTATATGGGGTGCTACGGGTGCTGTTGTAAGATTACACTGATCATCAAAGTCTAAATATATTTTTATACAAAAGAGATCAATTTGCAGTAGCGACAATGTTGAAATTACTTAAGGACTATGATTTTGGATTCAGTATCACCCAGGAAGGCAAAAGTGGGTAGCGGGTGCTTTGAGTAGGAAGGACCTAATACAGTTGAATACTATAATAACTACCGAACTTGGTATCTTGAGAGATGTCAAGAATATGGGTATGAGTTTGTGTCACATGGAAAAACAATAGATTGTTGTAAGCTTTTAGAGGTACAACCTTTTCTATAAGTTGGGCCAAAAGGATGATGCCAAATTGGAAGGGTCAGGCAAAATGTGGCAAAAGGAAAATCATCCAACTGTTTGGTACATGAGGATGGAACCTTGAATTTCAAAATCGATTGTCTGTGCCACATATGAAGGAGTTGAAAAGAGGATTGTAGAGGAAGCTCATAATACTAGTAGGTCAATGCTCCAGGAGGAACAAAAATGTATAGGGATTTAAGCAATGCTTTGTGGTGGGATATTATGCAAAAAGAAAATTGCGAAATATATGGATAAGTGTAATACCCGAGGGATTTCCATTAGTGTTGTTCTTCGCGTTATAATTTTATTAGCTATGTTAATTCAAATAGCTATATTGGACTAAAGTTTTAGTGTTAATTAAGTGTATTGATTTATGTGACTTATTTTTAAAAATTGTCTTGATTTATTATGTGATTGCGCGGAATCAGCAGTTTAGTTAAAATTAGGCTTTTGCAGACTAATGAGAGATTACCTAAGCTAAATTGGGTCACTTGGTGTGAAATCAATAGGCTTAGCATATTGTGGGGCCAAGCTTATTTTGGAGTCTAGAGAATTGAGTCAAAACAATAAAAGTGAAAAGAGAAATAAGGGAGGAATAACCTAGTGATCTCATACGTCAAAGGGGGCTCTATCCGTCTTCCTCTTTAACCGAACCCAAGTGCGAGAAGAGAGAGAGAGATAGGGTAGCAGTGGTGGGTAGTGGCTTGAGGGAGATGAGGACAAGTGATAAGCTCGTCACGGCGTGAGGAGCCGAAGGCGAACCCAAGCCTAGGGAGCAGCATGAAGAGAAGAGAAAGAGGGTTGGGTTTGAATCATCAGCACCACACTCCTTGGCGTCGATGGTGGGGTGCTCAAATCTGATGACCAGGCTAGGACGGGAAAGGGAAAGTGGGGTGGAAGAATAAAAGAAAGAAGGAAGGCTAGCAACTAACTCAATTTGCCCAATGAACCCTTATTAGGTCCAATAGCTTAGAATTTAGGTGGCTTATTTCATCGTAAACTAGCATTAATTTAAAGCCCAGAATTTCTCTTTAGAAATGAAACCTTGAGTGGGGCAATATTAGGTTTAATTGTGAGAATTTTAGGATTTAATGTGTAAAAAAAAGGATTTGGAATGTTGAAATGAGTAATACTTGTGATTGATTGGGTATGACTAATGAGGAAGGATTTTTGTTGAGGTTCATCTAGGGCAATCTCAATGAGAGACATGGGGTTTGTTATGATGAGTCGATGTTGATTATTGTTGTTTTTATCTGCTATCGTGTAGGTTTTGTATCTATGCCAAATTGTCAAAGTAGAAAAATGTTGCAGTGTATCCTGACTAGGACAGAGTAAGAAGGAAAGGGGATTTGTTCGATTTAGTAGTTCGATCCAATTTAGGACCAGGTCTGTGAACCAAGCAACACTTCCATTCTAGTTCAGCTTTACACTCTTGCTTGATCTATGTACTGCATGTGGGGTGTGTAACCCGAACAGTAGGATTTGTAATTGGTGAAACAGTCAGTCTAGGGCTACCCGTATTGTTTAAAAATTTTAAGCTAAATGGTATTTGTGAGTGGTGACTTAACATGCTTGATTCATCCTAACGTGTTCCAATGGTCTTAGATGATTGTCGATTGATTAGCGACCTCGCTACACTATTTTGTAGGATATTAAAACAGACCATTGCATTGAATATCTTTGAAATAAACCTAAAATATTCCCTTGGGCTAAAATTGGTTTAATCTTGTTCTCAAGTTAACCCAACTCTCAAAGTCGTCTAAGTGACATTCATCTCTTCAAATTGAACTTGAGATCATACTGTATTGAGTATGTTTGATGCCATTTTAATTAACCAAGCTCCTGAGTTGCTTATCAAATTGAATGAAAATGAGCATTTGAGATTGCTTACCTTTACTTATAATCTTTTAAATGATTTAAGATGTCTTTCTCAAAAAAGTGCAGCATCGTGACATCTTGAGTAAATACTACAGTGTTTCTGTGATTGATACTTTCTGGCGTAAGGTTCATTTTAATGAATATTATCTTTTGTTACGTGCTTGAGGACGAGGAAAATGAGATTTCATTTGAGATATTGGGCTAGGAGAAAAGTGCTAATTGCATCCGGGAATAGACATGAGGATCCAAATTAAGCAGAAATCCTTACTGTGATCGTCCTAACGAGGGTCGGAGTTCATTCACTTTGGAAGGTCCCAGGGATACAAAAAAATCATGGGTTATATTACTTATCTTAAAAGAGAGTACTAACTATGAGTCCAATGCCCTTATGAGTTATGCCAGTGCAAAAGTTTGAAAATGTGCAGTACTCTAGAAAGAAACAATATTAATTAGAACGACCTTTTGTGTGAAAGAGTTTTACAATTGCTTCGGAAGTTGGTTTAAGTAAGAGTTTCTGCCCCCTTTTTGGTTGTTATTTCCACTGTCATGCTAAAAGGCTTAAGTGCTAACCAAAGTGAAATCCTTTCTTGTTACTATTAAACTAGAGTGAAATGGCCTACCCTTCCTTGTTCTTAAGTCTTATTAAGGGTCAGCTAGAGATTACTGGTTCATTAAGTAAAAAATTCTGTGTAAATGCTACGTATGGTATTGTATTAAACTGTTTTAGTCTTCAGGATTGTAGATATCCACTGAGTGTGTATAAGCTTACCTCCCATTCTCTTTCCCTTTCCCCTAGGTTCTTGAAAAGACAAGTGGAAGTTGTTGGTTCATTGAGTGGATTTCACTTAGGTGTCTGGTTGATGGGTGTCAGGAATTATTGTTATGTATACTTAGATTCATGAGTGTTAATGATGTAATGTGATTGTAATTATAAGTTGTCGGGCAAATGTAAATATGATTCTTGAGCCCATGTACATGTTGTTTAAAGGCTGCTCTGAATGGCCGGTGAGCCAACCACTGAATAGTCATTCATTTTTGTCTGTTGTAGATGAATTGCTTTCGGGATTAAACTAAGTGCTCCAAATGTGTCATCCATTGAGTTGTACCCTTTAGTTCTTTTTTTAATTTTAGTAGTTGGTATACTCTGGGCATGTGGGTTATAAATGTGGTCTCTAGTGTGTAGTTGTGAGCCTGTTTAGATTTGTCTGTTATGTTTTTCTTTATTACAGGGATCCAATGTAAGGTTAAACCTAAGTTATGATCAGCTTTTTAGGCGGAACTCTAATTCCGTTTCATTCTAAAATTTTAAGGTATCACTAAAACGTTACCCTAGGGTAGGGTGTTACAATAAGTGTTTGACTTGCATGAAAGTGAAAGCTAAGCATTAACGTTCAGTGGGTGAACGAGACCTTGAAATTTTCCACATGGAAATGGAATTCAATTTTATGGATTTTGTTATGGGATTTCCCCTTTCCACCTGAAAAAGAATGTCATTTGGGCTAGCATGATAGACTTACCAAATCTACCCATTCATACCAACTTCACTACCCCTGGGGACATAGAGAGGGTGGCATAATTATATGTCAAATGAGTTGTTAGGTTACATGGATACCAAATCATATAGTATCTGATAGGAACAAAAGGTTTTCAGCCTTTTTTGGCAAGATTACATAGAGCTTTAGGAACAAGCTGAATTTCTAGTTTCATATCATCCCAAAATCGATGGACAAATTGAGAGGGTGATAAGATCTTAGAAGATATGTGAGAGCGTGTTCGCATGAACTTCAAGGAAAATGGGGAGCAGGAATTACGCTTGGTGGAATTTTTCTATAACAACAGTATCAGTCACAATTAAAATAGATCCTTTTGAGGCATTATATAGGAGAAATCTAAAACACCATTATGTTAGAAGAAATTGGATGAAACATTGATTATAGGGCATGACTAATCCAAGAGACCATTAAAGAAGGAAGAAGGATTCAAGAAGACATTAAAGCTGCTCAGAGCTAACAAAAAGAGTCATGCCGCTAAAAAAGAGACCATTAGGTTTCAGGTAGGAGATAGGTATTCTTGAAATTATCACTAGTCAAGGGCGTGAGAAGGTTCAATTATAGGGAGCCCTAGGTACATTAGGCCCTATGAAATCATTGAAAAGTTAAACCCATAGGCCTACAAATTGGATTACTAGTAGAAAGCAAGCAGTGTGGAATGATTTTCATATTTCACAGCTTAGGAAGTATGTTCACACCTGAACCATGCCACTACGCAAAGCCTATAGAGTTGTTGAGAGCTTGGTATAAGGAGCATCATAGCAAATATTATATTACAGAGTTAAATAACTCATAAAGGGCATTTCTTAGTCAATGTTATGTGGGCTAACCACACCTCATCTAAAGCCACAAGGAGATGGAGAGGATATGAGAAATAAGTACCTATACTTATTTGATGTAACTTAAGATTTATTTCAAATTACAAGTTACGACGATAAAATTTATTCTAAAAATTAATGATATAATAGTGAACCTAATCCATGCTAATTATTCTGGTTAAACTCAATCTATATTAATTCATTGAGTGTCGCATTTCACTTAGCATTCGATGTATTTATACAATTGCAGATTGAGATAACAAGGTGTCCGTCGAGATAAAATTGAGTCATGCTCAGTATAAAGTTATTAATTTATAATAAACAATATTAGCAAACTTATAAAAGTGGGCAAAAGTAAAGTTTTCATGAATATTATATTTATAATTTGCTCTCATACTATGTAAATCAACCGTAACATGAATAAATGAAATTTTATATTGTAAATATTTATAAGTAAATTAACCGAACGAATGAAAATTTATAATTTTGTCCTAAAAATTCATGAGGTTACTTAATATAGCCCAAGAATATTTTCAACATAGGAAGGAAATTTTTTTTCCCTCAAAAAAAAAGGGAAAGGGGGCCAAAAATATGGGAAATATCTAGATTAGGGAAGGATTAGATCCGCAAAAATTAAAAACTAAAGTTAAAGTTTACTTTTCTTTTTTTTTAAATTCTTTTTCCCTAGACCCGAAGCTCCGTCCCCTGTTGTCCATGGACCCAGCTTCCCTTGCCTTGCCTAGCGCCCCTAGCTGGCTTCGCTGATAATGCTGATCACTCATGTTGCTGCCAGCCGCTGCAACTGTCAACTACAACCATCACTCCTCCCACTCATTGTCTTGATATTGGTGCTTAGGAGATGAACCCTAACTCCCCCCTAACTCCCTTTCTTATCATTACAATTTAGTTAGTAAATATGCTTTTAATTTAGTTGAGGATAATTTATATGAATTTAGAATTAATATTGTAATTTTGAGTATTTGAGTGAGTGGTTGTTTGTGGGTGTTTATAAAGGGATGAGGTTTCAGTATGGAGCGTGAAGTTGTACCCATAAAGTTTGATTTGGGTGAATACTTGGGGAACTCTTATGGTGTGTGAATAAAAAGTTAAAGGTCGGGTGTGGATATCAGATGTTATTCATGAAAGGGTTGAGGAAAAGCTTAGGTAGAAGAAGAAAGGAGGAGGGAAATGTAATTGGGAGTATTTTGAAAAAAGAAAAATTGTTTAATAAAAATTTTAAGATATTAGAGGAATTGGAACAGAACAAATGTGTGAACTTGGGCAATAGTAATGTGTAATTAAGGTAATTTGAAGGTGAGTCTTATAGTTTGATTTAAGTGACAAGATTAATAGGTGAGATTGGTGTTGATGATTGATTAACTGTTAATGTAACTCAAAAGATAAATAAGGATTGAGTTATGCTCACTTAGGTCAAAAGAATG
>JAKOGI010002185.1:117500-120000 GCA_029747015.1 Carnegiea gigantea
ATCACAACGTTGGTCTCGTTGGTCTTTTAGAAACAAAAATAAAAGAAACAATGGTTGATATGATTGCATCCAACATTTTTAGAAGATGGGACTGGATCCATAATTGTTCCATTTCTAATGGGCGAATTTGGGTAGACTGGAGGCCCAGCTCCTATGCTATTTCCGCCCTGAGGCTGTCAGACCAACTTATACATTGTGCAGTTACTCAGCTAGCCACATATCACCACTTCCATATTACTTATATTTACAGCCACGATCATGAACAACAATGACAACCTTTATGGGAGGAGTTACATCAAATTTCTCTCTCCATACAGGGTGCTTGGTGCCTCATAGGAGATTTTAATGTTGTTCTATCTAAAGATGATAGATATGGCGGTAATGCAATCAAAGATCATGAACTTTAAGAGCTCTCTAATTTTATGGCAGACTGTGAAGTACTGGAAATACCCAGTTTAGGTGCTTTCTTCACTGGGACTAATAAAACTATTTGGAGCCAAATTGATAGAGTGTTTATTAACAGTTTATGGCATGAGGTGTTTGACTAGACCATAGCCAAATATCTCCCTTCTGGACTGTCAGATCATACCCCGATCCTCATTCAGTTCCCGAAATCCCCCAGACCAGCTTCTTATTTTCAATTCTGTGATTTGTAGAGTTCACATAAGGACTTTCAGAGTATCGTTTTAGCTGACCTCCCTTATGCCCGCAGCCCTCACATAATGCAACAAATTCGGGTATACCTTAACCAGCTGAGACCCAAACTCAAGCAGCTGAACAGCAACCATTTCGCTGACCTCAGAGGACAACAAGACATTGCCAAAACCGACCTTCTCCAACTGCAACACTAGTTATAGCAAGCCTCGGATGACAATTCTTTGAAAATCAAGGAACATGAGGCCAGGGACAGGTATATCACCATTCTCTCCTCAAGCATTGCCCTTTTCAGGCAACAATGCAAATTAGATTGGATAAATGATGGGCATGACTGCACGAGGTTTTTCTTTGCAAGAGCCAAACAGAGAAAGCTCGCCACCTACATTTTCACCATCAAGGATGCCACAGAGAAGGAAGTTGAGGGTTTTGAGCAAGTTAGTGCAGTAATGCTCTCCTTTTATAAGGACCTTTTGGGGCAGACTCACTTTCAGAGGTAACCTATTGATCTGGACACCCTAACACAAGGCCCGGTCTTATCACCGAAACAACAGATTAACCTCTATAAGCCCTTCAGTGACAAGAACATTAAAGAGGCTATGTTCTCCATCCCCAATCATAAATCTCTGGGCCCTGACGGGTACAGCAGTGGTTTTTTCAAAATCACATGGCATTATACTGGCCCTTTGGTGTGTGCTGTAGTCCACGATTTCTTTAATACAGGGCACGTGCCGCTTCATATAAGTGCTACGAAACTGGTTTTGCTCCCTAAAGTCTCCCATCCTTAAGTTGCCTCAGACTTTCGGCCTATATCATGCTGCAATGTCCTCTACAAAGTTATCTCCAAACTTCTCTGTCTGAGATTAA
This sequence comes from Carnegiea gigantea, assembly GCA_029747015.1. Taxonomy (NCBI): domain Eukaryota; kingdom Viridiplantae; phylum Streptophyta; class Magnoliopsida; order Caryophyllales; family Cactaceae; genus Carnegiea; species Carnegiea gigantea. The sequence goes on from JAKOGI010002185.1 coordinate 119,022, forward strand.
AAGCGGTTCTACCCAGCCTTATCAACCCCAGCCAAGGGGCTTTTATACAAGGTCATGAAATCATCTATAATGTTCTCATCTGCCAAGATCTAGCTCGGGGATACCAATAGAAACATATCTCACCCAAATGCATGATGAAGGTAGATTTAAAGAAAGCCTTTGACTCGGTTCATTGGAGTTTCTTAGAGGAACTGCTCGCTGCCCTAAAATTCCCTATGGCATACACTAAATGGATTATGGCATGTGTCTCCAATGTGGGATTCCACATCCAGCTCAATGGCCGGATTCATGGTAGTTTCATGGGACGAAGAGGCCTTCGACAGGGTGACCCTTATCACCTCTTCTGTTCGTGCTCGCAATGGAATATTTTTCCAGGGTTATGCAGAGGTTTAGCACGCATCCTGATTTCAAATATCATCCTCATTGTAAATAACTCCATCTTACTCACCTCATGTTTGCGGATGATCTCATCTTATTTTGCAAGGCTGATGTACCTGCAATTCATATCATAAAATCTGCCCTTACTGTGTTTTCTCAATGTGCTGGGTTGGAAGCAAATCTCCAAAAATCTTAGCTAGTCCTGGGGGGATGTTCTCCAATGCTACATACTCAATGCCTCCAAGCTGCCTGCTACCAGGAAAGCCACTTTCCTATGAAGTATCTGGGTGTTCCAATAACGGCTAGTCGCCTTATCAAACTGGAATGCAGCACTTTAGTGGAGAAAAGCGCAGCTCGAGTTCATATATGGGCCACCAGAAATCTGTCCTTTGCCGGTCGAGCAATGTTAATAAATGGCGTAATATTTGGAATGTACAATTACTGGGCCTCTATTTTTCTTCTTTCTAAGGATGTGGTGCAGAAAATAACTAATATCTGTAGAAATTACCTGTGGGGTGGTACTAAGGAACACTCCAGAGTGCCCCACATCTCATGGGCTCATACTTGCAAAGCCAAGAAGCATAGAAGGATTGGGATTAAG
>JAKOGI010002185.1:125000-133626 GCA_029747015.1 Carnegiea gigantea
AGTCGCTGATTGGTTTACAGCCCTACCAGAAGAGACTAAAGGACAATATCTAGGAGGTACAACCACCAATGATGCCAAAACCATTATTAACACTATCAAAAATGAAATTCGACGAGAGTTTTTGGGAGAAGATTATGCCCAACATCGCTTAAACGAAAAGCGTATAAAGAAACAAAAGTATCTAATGATGCTATACAATTTACAAATATGTGATGTCAATTATTTTGATGCCTATGTTTGTGAATTTGAGAAATATTATTACAAAGCTGAAGTATTCTCAGCCACTCAAAACTCGTTGAATTTCCATAAGGATATGTTCTTCACAAAACTACCATATCCATGGAGCGATTTAATTTTGACAAGGTGGAAAGCATCAGACAGACCTGAAAGAATAGATACATTAGGAACACGTATCGAATTCGCTAGAATTACACTAGCATATGAATGTGAAAAAGCATTCAAACGGCGAAAGCTTTAGAAAGATCAAAAGAAGCTAAAATGCAAAGATGAAATGTATTTCCCAAGCAAATTTGGTTGTTATCTAGACAAGCCTAAAAAGAAGAAGAAATTCAAGGCGAAAAAGAAAAAGGGTAAACAGATCAAGAAAACCCCTAAACCTTTTAAAAAGAAGAAAAAATTCTTTAAAAAGAAGAATAAAAAAGAAGCTACAAAACCTCCATCAAAGCAGATACAGAAGCAAGATTGCAGATGCTGGAATTGCAATGAAAAAGGATATTTTGCTAATGAATGCCCTAAACAGCTTAATTTCTTGGGAACTTATTCTAATGAGTTGTTTGAGCAGCTTGCAGGATACGAAGAAGTATATACTCTGATATTGACTCAGAAGACCAGATCCTCGTATTCACTTACTTAAGTAGCTCGGACGATAATGAGTCAGACAACTGAGTATGAACAAATGATGAAGTAGAAGCTTCAGGCATGTATTCCAAAGAACTACTCTTTGATAGGAAAAAATATCAAAAAATCCTAACTAAAAGTATGAAAATCATACCAAATGAAGGATTTCGAAAAAACTTTCTTGAAACATTCAAAAGAAAGAATATTCAGTATTTTGATACTAATGTCCAAGAACAACGTACACCAGGGCATATTGCAATAGGACAAGTTAAGTTGCCATTAATTACCTCTAAATAGGTAAAACGAAAAATTAGGGATATTCCTGAAAAAGGCCGATATAAAATCGGTTATATCCATTTTGGAGCAGTTTGTATTCACATCAATGCTAGTTTTCAAAAAGGACTAGATACCCCCATCATTGTTACGCTTACGCATAATCGCATAGCTAATAGAGCAGAAGCTCTCATAGGTATCCTTAGAGGAAATCTAATGTACCAAAACCTAGGATTTACTACTTATCCCAGTTATGGTATTCCTCTCAGAGATTTAGACACAAACCGTGCTCTCAATCTTTGTTATAACTTCCAATGAACAGACTTATTGGATAGTCTGCACCATTCCCCCTTTACCATCTATACAATGCTTAGTTACATGCTTAGTAACACTCATATGATTGATAAATTTCTCGATAAGGAAGACATCGAGATCGACAACATCTTTTCTGATGTTTGTGAAATACAAAACGTTTCACACTCTTTTATTCCCTGGTTACAACCCAAGTGGGAGATTGATATCCAACAAAAGCCCCTCATAGGTAGAAGGCTTAGTTTCCCCAGATGATATTCTATCGATGGAACAACACTTAGACTTCATCCTACGAATACAGTAGAATAGTCGCATATACCCAAACTAGCAATTTACTAGCTAGTGACAAAAATATACATCACCAAATAGTGTGATGGTCTGATTTGGATCAATCCTGCCCTACAACAAAATTATGTTGCTCGTGATTTGTATCCACAAATCCAAGAACATAAAATCTCCTATGTTCCTATTCTCCTCGGATCAACCGAAAAGATTATCCACATTGAATCTGACCCTTTTAGTACAAAGGCCGATCTCTTATTAGGACTACGATTCCTAACTAAGACCACCTACTTTCTAATAGAGCAGGTGTTAACCATTAAACTCAATGGTTCCCTTATTTAAGCCATCCGAACCAATGATTAGGGTTCCTTATATTAAAGTTAAGCTTGTTTACAGATATCATAAGCCCGAATGATTTCATACCATGATTGGCACATGTTCAGATGTTACTATGGTTTCAGCTCATTCCTATCCAGAGCGATATTGGAAGGACCTCTGAAAGCCACTCTAAGTCGTGGTTGCATCTGGTCAAATCACCAAATTGACGAAAGCAGTTTCTGGTCAATTCATCACCATTCATGATACCAATACTGGAACATGTAAAATCATGCCCCTACCCACAGTTGTCATTCAAGCACCAAAGGATGCCACTTATAACATCCTTTTGGGTGTTGATTTCCTTAAGCGTTTCAAGGAATATTGCTCTAATCATCATCAAATTAGATTCCTTACCCTATGTGGACATTGGATCACGTCCACAATCCTCACCAATCCCACTATGCACACCAGCATTTCTTTTACACTGCGCAGCCAACATAGTGATAACCCCTCTAAAGTTAAGCAAAAACGATGCCAAGTTAAGCTAAACACACCAGCAAAGCTGATCAGCGCATTGCACATAACCCAAAAGACCTTAGAGTTTTGCCTCGAGGACGAAGTCAAGGCTCTTCTTCAAGCCAATTTTGATGGCAATCCCTTAAAATATTGGGACAAAGACAAATCTTATGTTGACATCCAGCTGAAAGAGGCTCATTCTATAGTACGCATCAAGCTAATATGATAGCGTCAAACAGATGAACAAGAATTCAAAATCCAGCTTCGAGAACTCGAAGAGCAGCAATTAGCCTTCAAGAGTACAGAAAACAACAAGAGTCCTCACAGCTGTCCAGCTTTTATGATAAACAACCATTCTGAACAAAAGCAAGGAAAGCCACGTATGGTCATTAATTATAAAAGACTTAATGAGTTAACCATATTTGATGGTTACTTTCTTCCTGACAAGAAACTTCTTATTAACAAAACCCTTAATAAAAAATGGTTTTCAAAGTTTGACTGTAAGTCAGGCTTTTATCAGATCAAGTTGAAAGAATAAGCTAAACCCTTAATAGCATTCAGTACTCCACAGGGACAGTACATCTGGAATGTTATGCCAATGGGATTGAAAAATACCCCACAGATCTTTCAAAGAAGAATGCACAGTATCTTCAATGAATACTCAGATTTTTGTCTTGTATATGTTGATGATATACTTATCTTTTCATCTAACATCGTAGATCGTGCTATGCATTTGGTGAAATTTATCAAGAAAAGCCGTGATCATGGTCTAATCTTATCTGTAAAGAAGGCAGAAATAGCTAAAGAACAAATTGAGTTCTTAGGTCTCAAGATTGATCAACGAGGTATAGAAATGCAACCTCATGTTTATGAAAAAATCATCAATTTTCCAGATAGACTAACCAACCGAAAATAGATAGAAAGGTTTTTGAGATGTATCAATTACTTTAGTGATTTTATCCCAAATCTAGATTGGATGAAAGGCCCTTTATAAGATTTGCTAAAAAAGCGAATGAACCAACAATGAGAAGACTACCATACGAGTCTGGTACAGTAGCTCAAAAAGCTCTGTTCCAATCCACCTAGATTAGCTATCCCTGAACCAGGTGACAAGCTAATAGTAGAAACTGATGCTTTAGATAAGTATTGGGGAGGAGTTCTCAAAGCCAAAAAGGCTGATGAAAAAGAACATATCTGCAGACATGCCAATGGATGCTTTAAACCAGCAGAAATCAATTATCGTAGTAATAAAAAGGAATTGCTTGCATTAAAGCATAGCTTTGCTAAATTCCATTTCTTTTTATTACCTATTAAATTTTTAGTATGAACGGACAATACTAATGTCAAGGCTTATATTTTTAATAAGCTATCGTGTACTCCAGAATAAGAGACGCCACCGATGGCAGCAATACTTTCAAGAGTATCAGTTTAATATTGAACATATCAAAGGTAAGAATAACTATCTTGCTCATTTTCTTAGCAAGGAAATAAATGGTTCAGACAATATCTGACAAAGAATCCAAGGACATCAATGTCCTATTAGAAATGGCTATCGATGAACTCTGCATCGCCCAAGAAAGGGTAACAGAAATTCATCAGGTAATTCATCAAGAGGTGCATCCTCGAATTACTCAAGCTTTATCCAGCTTAGACGAAATAATGGCATTACAAGCTATTGAAATGGATGAGGACACTCATTAGACCTTTCTTCAAGCTTGCCAAAGAGCAAAAACTCTCCAAGAAGGAGTTAGTTTCTTGTCTACCGAAGGCACATCTCAGTCTACCTTCCAAACAAAGGGAAAGGCCCATAAGTCCCCTGAGACATCTGAAACGGATGAAGAGGAATTCACGCTCATCGTCCCAAAGGCGTTAAAGCCTTTACCAGCGCCAGCCATGCAGAAGGCGTTAACTTTGGAACAATACAGTTCCTATGCCTCTTGGGTATATACAGCCTAAAATACAGACAGTCGATTCATCAACACATCTAGGATATATCCTAGACTTCATTTTCTTACAGGAAGTAACACAGACGATGTTACCAAAGTAGTAATCTATGGCTACTGGGGGAGTATTACCAGTTCTCTAGGCAATCGAGAAATTCTTGGAATGTATAAGTCCATTATCGAGGAGGTTAAAAAATTCTGTAAAAGCTCAAAGTCAGACATGGTAGTCCTAAAGTTACTATCAGCAAGTCCAGAAGTCCATCTCGTACCAGTACCAGGGTGGACAATTGTGCAACTTTATACCCTTAACAAAGCTAATATCAAGTTCAATAAGAACAAGGCACTATAAGTTCCTACAGTTAATGAAACTTGGATCTGTGACCGAAGAGCAGCAGGATTCGCTGTCATTATTCGGAAGCTACAACATATCCGAGAAACCAACAAAGGTTTCTTATACAATTCACCCAGCAATATTTTCATTTTTGCTGAAGGAAACTGCGCGCCTAGATTCGATGCCATCAACAAGATAAGCTCAGGAATCAGTCTTACCAGCTCTTGCCAAGTGCCAGGAAGTCATCAAACATGAGTCCACCTGTGTGGTCTAATCCACACACAGAAGACACCTGGATCCTACATTTTCCCATTACGAATTGAATAATAGAAGTAGGATGGACTCTCCACTAGCAAAAGGAGACTCAATTATTGCCGCATTATCAACGGTGAAGATGAAGCTGCAGAAAAAGATAGTACAATTATTACAAAAAGCAGATGCTACTGGAAAAGCAGATTCCACTATCTACAAAAGTAGATGATCTACAGGAAAAAGTAGAACAATTATTATACTATAACCCTATAGCACTACAGTAAAAGCAGACGCATTATTATACTATAGATGGTGTATCTAGAAGCTTAAGGAGTCTATATAAGGTGATCCCTCTTAACGAGAAAGGGGACGAGGAAAAAAGAGAGAGAAAAAAACTCATGCATAAAGAGTGAAACTCCCTCACGGAGTAGAGGGATCATGAGATTCTTGTAATATTATTCCTATCAATAAAATTATTAGTTCTCGTATATCTGTGTTCTCAATATCATCACGTAGAAGAAGATCTGGAGTACCTTTGATATTGCCAGTAGTAGCCATGTGAAACAAGAGGCTTTGAGGCGAACAGACAGAGCTCAGTAAGGTATTGATCATCCCTACATTGCATGATATTCATAAAACTCATATGCTTCTAGTAATTGATTTATTGATGCATGTTATAATATTACTGTGATTCTCTTTGATTACTTGAAACCTATACTTAAATCATGAATCCGTATAGCCCTAAGCAAACATATCCTAAATACTTAGTCAAAAAAGCCCTCGAAAGATGTAAGCAGGAACATGAAAACATAGAGTTCTTAATTCAGGTCAAAGAGACCCTCATGTAAACTATTCAAAGAGGACAAGAAGCCCTTAGTTCTGATTTCTTTAATGAACCCCTCATCATAGAAGATGGAGAAATTGTTATACCTAGCCCTAGAACTATGCTTGAACATGAAGAAAGATATCATGTTAATTCTATAGAACGACAAAAACATTTGTTGTCTGAAATCAAAGAAGCTAGTTTAGCTTTAGATAATGCTGCTGGAAAGCATAAACAAAGTTACAACTACAAGTTTCAAAGGTTAATAAAGAATCAAAAGTTGATTAAGCAAAAAAAGCTTAATAATAATTCTGCATCCAGTAGTTCTAATGTTTAAAGAACTTTGGAAAAAGATCCGTCGTAAATGGTACCAGAGCCATACGGCATGTCTTAGAACCAATGGGACCTACCAAGATGCTTGGAAGTATATACTGCAGCAAGCTGAATTAGCCCATGAAGTTTGATATGTTGAGAAGACCCTAGCTAGCCCAGCTAGAGATTCATCTATTAGTCTAAGTGATGGATAAAGCCAGCACGAGTACAGATGTTTCTTACAAGGAATTATGGAAAACTCCATTACCAGGACAAACTATTGATGCCAAACTAGATAGCATCTATGAAGGATTAGGAGAAATCTAGAACTTAGTCTTAGATAGGACAAAAAGCAAAGATGAACAAAGAATTGTACGAAGGAGAGTGCACTTCAATCTATCTTGCGACCCGACCAAGCCAGGATATCCATCCACAAGTAATATGGTTAGAACATTCTATTCCTTAGAAGAGCTCGAGAAGGAATATGACGAAGCAAATTCCGAAGAAGAGGAAGAGATTCTAGGAAGAATCAATGAACTATAATTACAGCATAACATGTAGACAACGGGAGAATCCTAACCCTTAATAATACCAGAATCAGCAAGATCTGGAAGTGGAGCACCTGAAGCACATCCAGAAACACAGACTAACTATGATAGTCATGTGGTCAGTAGTGACGATGAAGAATCGCAATGTTATCACTACAGACACAAGCCTACTAGGACTCAAAGAATAGGGGGAAGACACCTATTCCCACATCCTGGACATGCATATCTATTAACCAATGTTGGAGCAGTATTAAATATTGGCTGCGTTACAAACCAAGATGAGGTTATAAAAGAATGGGCTAAAGCCTTACTCATTTACCAAGGAGTAACAAGGACAGAAGGGGACTCTTTAAAAACCTTCATCCCATTAACCTTAAGTGGAAAAGTTGCTGATTGATCTACAGCCCCACCGGAAGAGACCAAAGGACAATATCTAGGAGGTACAACCACCAATGATGCCAAAACCATCATTAACACTATCCAAAATGAAATTGGATGAGAGTTTTTGGGAGAATATTATACCCAACATTGCTTAAACGAAAAGCGTATAAAGAAACAGAAGTATTTAACGATGCTATACAATTTACAAATATGTGATATCAATTATTTTGATGCCTATGTTTATGAATTTGAGAAATATTATTGCAAAGCTGAAGTATTCCCAGCCATTAAAAACTCGTTAAATTTTCATAACGATATGTTCTTCACAAAACTGCCATATCCATGGAGCGATTTAATTTTCACCAGGTGGAAAGCATCAGACAGACCTGAAAGAACAGATACGTTGGGGCCACGTATTGAATTCACTAGAATTACACTAGCATATGAATGTGAAAAAGTATTCACACGGCGAAAGCTTCAGAAAGATCAAAAGAAGCTAAAATGCAAAGACCAAATGTATTTCCCAAGCAAATTTGGTTGTTATTCAGACAAGCCTAAAAAGAAGAAGAAATTCAAGGCGAAAAAGAAAAAGGGAAAACAGATCAAGAAAACCCCTAAACCTTTTAAAAAGAAGAAAAAATTCTTTAAAAAGAAGAATGAAAAGGAAGCTACAAAAGTTGCATCAAAGCAGATACAGAAGCAAGATTACAGATGCTGGAATTGCAACGAAAAAAGACATTTCGCTAATGAATGCCCTAAACAACTTAATTTCGCGGGAACTTATTCTAATGAGTTGTTTGAGCAGCTTGCAAGATACAAAGAAGTATCATACTCTGATATTGACTTAGAACACGAGATCCTTGTATTCACTTACTTAAGTAGCTCAGACGACAATGAGTCAGACAACTGAGTATGAATAAAATGATGAAGGAGAAGCTTCAGGTACATATTCCAAAGAAGTACTCTTCGATAGGAAAAAATACCAACAAATCCTAACCAAAAGTATGAAAATCAAACCACATGAAGGGCTTCGAAAAAACTTTCTTGAAATATTCAAAAGAAAGAATATTATCATATACCCTTCTTTGCGCAAGCTTGTTTCGTTTTTAAACGGGCCCAACGCGGGCCGTGCATGGGCGACTTGACCCAACTTATTTATCAGCTTGGTTGTATATTTTCTAACTTTACATTTGCACCAGTATAGCGTGGTTGCAAAATTATAGAGATTTTAGTTAGAAAAATAACTCACCAAAAATACTCCTTAATGATAACGGGCTGGCCATGGGCGGGTCGGGTTCATCTGGCCCATAACCCAGCCCGTCCCATTAACAAATGTGTTGAGCCCAACCCTGCCTAGTTAGTTAATGGGCTGGCCCAGTCCGGACTGACCTGGTCTATTACCCACCCCAAATATACACACACACACACGCACGCACAGACACATACACACATGCACACACATACACACACACACACA